>JANAVB010011197.1:3285538-3478038 GCA_029216955.1 Iris pallida | reverse complement strand
GTTGAATTCTGGATTCATTTGTATTGCGGGGCAGGAAAACATCGAGTAAGACATGTAGACATACCCCAAATCTGGAATCTCCAACTGGAGTCTATTGGAAGCATAGCCATCTCTCGCCAGATCAATGAGAGGTGTGCCTGATTACCCACAGCCGTTTACATATCGATCTCGGTATTTTAAAATACACTATTAGAATAGCTGGACTCACCTGGATTCTTGATCACGACCTAGAATCATCTGGTACTGGATTCATCTTGTATTAGATTCATCTCTTACTAGATTTATAGTAGTTTACACTTGTTTTACATTTACTGCCTGGACTCATTTTGTTACTTTAGTTCAGCTAGATTTATTTTACAGTCTTCATTGCCATCATTCTTTTCTTGTTTTAGTTACTTACTTCCCTTGTATCTTATCTGTTCTCCATACCATCACCTGTATATAAACTGCCATATTCATCAATAAAGCTGTCTATAACTGCTTTATAGTTCTCTGTCTTTTACTTGGGTTTTCTTGATAAGTTGTGCTCGTTCCTGTAGGCCTCAAAAATGAAAGTCACGCTGAGTTGATCAGAACAAGCCCAAACAGTCATGCTGAGTTGATCAGAACCAGTTCAAAAGTCATGCTCAGTTGATCCAGACAATATGAACCAAGTCACGCCGAAGACAGCTCATCATTTGTCAGAGAGTAATTATGACTGACAGCACGACAGTCGAAGAATGTCTCTTCATATGCCATGTATGCACAGGATTCGAGAGATCATCGCCGTCTATTGCGTGATTTTCAAAATCTTCTTCATCAAGACTCAGCCTTCGTCGAGTTGGCATACAAAAAGGGTTTCTTGTCATTTAATGCGACTGGCAAAGCAATCACTGTCAGAGATTTTGTGTCAGTCAAAGACACGCCAAATCAAGACAGCTGGCAGTCATATTCAAAGTCTGCGTATATTTTTGAGTTCTTCACCTCAAGTTTGCGTGGATTCGAAAGTTTTCTTCCTCAAGTTTGCGTGGATTGTAAAGCTTTTTGCCTCGAGTCTGCGTAAATCCTAAAGCTTCCTGCCCCGAGTTCGCGTGGATTTTGAAGCTTTCTATACTGAGTTTGCGTGGATTTCGTCTTCAACAAATCTGCATGAACTTCATCAAATTGGAGTACGTGGAAGCCATACCACTGATCTCTCGCCTGCGTGTCCTGTAACTTGCACACGACCCATGCATGATTGCCATGTGTCCAACAGTTACGGGCCACGTCCAGTAACTGCTCACAACCTTGCGTATGTTAAATCCTGCGTGATTTTTAACTAGGCAATGGCTGTGAAGACAGTTATCTTTTTAGTTATTATTTTTGACTCTATAAATAGAGTTCTTTTTCTCATTCATTGTACAGATACATAGATATCTACTGTCAAAATTTTGAGAGCTTTTCTTCTTCGCATAGTCTAAGGGATAAAGCGATCGTCTTCTAGATCGGATTCCTACAGTTGTAATTTTCTCAGAAATAACAAATAAAGAAAATTTCTTTATGGAAAACAAATTGGCAACTCTGCTGGGGAAAACCATCTTCTCTTCTGAGATGGCAACAACTCAATACGACGCTTCGTCAGTCGGCTCGACGAAGAAGGTGATGACGATCAAGTTTGATCAACTCGCCTACGAAGAAATGCAGCGGGCTAAGGGTGGCAAGCCCACTTCAGCCTCCATCATTACTGCCAAATCGAAGGGACACTCCGCCTATGTCCCTAAGAATCAGTTGGTAGTCAATGGTGAAGTTTCTGCCACAGTGTCTACTTCTAACACTGGCAAAATCTCTACTGCAAGCATGCACACTCTTGTGCGCTCGAAGATGACAGTAACCAGCGTGCAAATTCAACTCTAAAAGTCACGCTGACAGTACTGGCTCCTTAGCCAAATCTGTTCCAGTGTGCAAATTTAACTCTAAAAGTCACGCTGACAGTATTGGCTCCTTAGCCAAATCTGTTCCAGCGTGTAATCCTAGAATTAAAAGTCACGCTAACAGCTCTGGTTCTTTAACCAAATCTGTTTCAGCGTGTATTTCATCCAAGAAGAATGGCTCTTTAGCTATCTCTTCTTCTTCACCAGATTCCACTATAACTGGGGGTGGTCTTCCACACAAAGTCCCTTTGAAAAGGAATTACTCTTTAGTTGTTTCTTCTGCTCCTGTAGTCTTTACTTCAGGAACAGCTTTGACTGACAATCTTGTTAGTCAAAGGAAAGGAGATAGTCTCTTGACTACTTTTCCTTCTGGACATTCTATGTCTCAAAATCTGAATGAATCTAAGAAGAAACATTCCTCAATGTCTTCTTCTATGACTTCTTCAAATTGGGCACAGAATCTGTCCATAAAAGAGGGTCTGTTACCAACTCCTAATCAAAAGGATGGTTCAACTCTTCCTTCTCTGCAAATATTCAGATCAATGGAAGGGAAACTCCATGTTTCCAAAATTAATGTGTTACCTTCCGCTGATATGAAGATGAAAGATCCAGATGCAGAGTATGCAAGAAACTATGTGGCTCATATCAATCACTCTCTGTATAATCAAGAGCCATCAAGACCCAAGAACATGAAATATACTCCTCAATCTTCACAAACAGATTTACGAGAATATCTTCAACAGAAGAGAAGGAGTAATTCTATGGCAAAAGATCATGAATGTGACTTCCATCCAAGAGTCACAATGCAATGCAGGTGTCAAACTAAACGACAATCTGTCTTCAATCGGATTCAGTGGGAACCTATACCTAATGAAGATGAGCCTTTGTTTGCTTCTGTCAATATGGCCTCTCGGGATACTGGGGGTAGAACTGATAGTCCAGATGGAGTCTACAGAAACACCAGAGCAAGAGCTCTAACCTCTAGTCAAAGAAATCTGATCTCCGAAATTGATTCTGAATTTCTGGGAGAGTCTAACTTCCCACCTCTTCCTACTGGGGGTAGTTCTCCTCTAACTGACTTTGATACACAAAGTAATGAGTCAGAACAAACAATATCCATAAATTCATCAATAATCCCTCGTGTAGTCACAACATATATGGTTGATGGGAATACTGATGAACCTTCTTCTTCCATGACTCCTCAAGAACAAAGAATTGCTTCTTTGGAACAGCAAATGAGGTCTATGGCTGATAATATGAAGTCGATGTATGAACTCATGACAGCCCAACTCCACAATCAACAAACTGTACCAGAAGCTACACCAATTGACACTGGTGTAAGTCCAGTACATGTTCCTCCAGCAGTCCAGTCCAATACTCCTGGGCAAGTTCAACCAGTTCCTAGTCTCTCTGGAGCTGGGGATAGTGCTTACAATGCTGTTCCTCCTCCCAACTATTCTCCACAAGCTACAACTCCACAATCCTCCGGAGTTGTCTCTGAAGAATTGAGAAACCTTAAAACTCAATTCGAGGCATTCAAACAGAAAGATGGTTTACAAAGATTAGGCATCAAGCAACCTTATCCGATAGAATGGAAGCATGTATCGTATCCTCCTAAATACAAGCCTCCTACTATCTCATTTTATGATGGAACCACTTCTCCAAGTCAATTTATTAATCACTTTGAAGTGATGACTGATCAACTGCAACCAAGTGATGCCCTCCTTACTCGGGTATTTATTGGATGTCTCAAGGGAACATCTTATGAATGGTATAGAAGTCTCCCAGATGGGTGTATTACCTCATTTGCTGGTTTTAAACAGATGTTTCTGGAAAGGTTCTATGAAGGGCTCAATGATATGACTATGTCTGCTCTTATTAGAATCAAACAGAAAAATAATAAAACCACAGAACAATACATTGAACGATTCCGAAGAGAAGCTTTGAAGATGCCTCTTGGAACTCCTGATGCTGTCACCATTGACACATGCAAATCAAATTTGTTGCCAATTGTAAGTATGTGGACAGGTTCCACCCAATTTCAAGACTGGCCTTCCTTCATAGTCAGTGCCAAAGCCGCAGAAATCAGTGCTGAAACTTTCAAAGGTTTAGGAGTGCAGATGTCCCCTAAAGAAATAGGTCAAAATAATGCTAAATTCAATAAAAGCAAAGGAAAAGAAACTCTTGAAGTTAATCTTCAGAGTAAAGATGCATCAAATGTTCAAACTCCTGCCTCTACAACTCAACAATCAAGAGCAACTCGCCCCAAGAAAGAATATTCTTTTGACGACGACGATGTTCTTGGTATATTTGAATGTCTGCTGAAAGGTAATAAAATACAATTACCTGAAATCAAGAAACCTGATTAAGCTGGAAAGACAGATCATCCCAAATACTGTCCATATCACAGAATGCTGGGTTATACAATTCGTACATGCTATGTGCTGAAAGGAAAGATCCACGAAATGATTAAGTCTGGAGCTATCTCTCTTACTCCAAAAGAGAAGACTGTCATTTCTAATGTCGTCTCTATGCAATTTGGGGATTTTCCTCCTCAACTCCTGGAAAGTGAAATTATTCCTATTCCCAAGGCAACTCTTGAAATAATGAATATTCCTCCTCCACATTCTGAAGGATTAGCACCAATCACTTTGGAGACTGGAGAAATCATGTGGATTCATCCTGATCTAGTAGCAGACTTCGAATCTCCTTCTCCTCACAGGACTACTTCTCGAAAATCCAAGGAAGCTGAAAAGATTAAGTCATGTCATATGACTTATCTTGGATCTACCTCTGATACAGAGCCAAAAGAAAAAGAAGAAGCACTCGTTAGTGCTACTCGAACAGGGAAACCTTATCTAAAAGATTATTCCAAGAATCCTGAGGATACTCCTAATATCCTTCCAGCTGATAAAGATGCTCCTGATGTTCTTCCTGAAGAAGAATCTTCTACTGCACCTGTCCCTTCTATTATACCAGCTGAACCTGTTCCTCTCAAGTCCACAAATCTTGAGAAAGGCAAGCAACAGGCTCAGTTTGATAAACCAATCAAGAAGTCTCCTCCTCTTGGACTTCAGAAGCCTTACAACTTCGACATTTTAGCTCAACTTGCTAATACTCCAGCTAGAATATCTCTCTTTGAACTTCTACGTCTTTCTAAAGAGACTCGGGAGACGTTAAGTGAAGCACTTCTTCAAGCTGACTCTTGCCTTGCTCAATTAAGGAAGCCAGATGCAGAACCTGCTACCTGCTTACATTGCAACAGTGTACTGGAGATTATCCCAAATATTACATTTACACAAGATGACATGCTACTGGAGGATAATCGACATGACCGGCCTCTCTATTACACCGGTTATATCGATACAATGAAGATAGACCGTATCCTCATCGATCCAGGGTCTGCTATAAGCATAATGCCAAAGAGTTTGTTGGATGAATTGAAAATCCCTCTTCACAAGCTCTCCAAGACGGTTACTACTATCTTGGGATTCAATCAAAGTCGAAGCGAGCCTTTGGGGAAGATTCATCTGAAGCTTCAAATAGGTGATTTCAGATCTAAAGTCACTTTCTATGTGATTGAGATCATGGGATCCTATAATCTTCTTCTGGGGAGGCCCTTTCTTCATGAAAATAATGTGGTACCCTCTACTCTTCATCAGTGTTTTAAATACATTGACAACAATGGAAGAGTACAAAAAGAAGTTGCTGACATAAATCCCTTCCATGGTGTTGAAGCTTATTTTAATGATGCTCGAATGTACAAAGAAGAATATACAAGGGTCATACAAGCCATGGAGAAAGAGGATACACAAAGTGAGACCTTAATAATTCCTGTTAAAGGTCGAATTACTCAGCAGCAATCTCCCAAACTCTCTGGAGAAAATTCTTTCATCATTCCAGTGAGTGGACGAATCTCTCCGTTACCTCAGTCGTCTACTCAAAATACACTGATCATTCCTGTCAGTGGGCGTATTACAGTTCTTGTATCTTTACAGGATACTCTGCTAATTCCAGTTGGAGGGCGAACTACTCTTCCATCTCAAGCTTCAAGGGAGCTCACCTCTTCTGAGCCATTTGTTATCGATCTTAATCGAAACAAAACTTCTTCTTCTTCTTCCCCTCTAGTCATTGATTTGGCTAAAATCTCTAAGGCTCAGCCTTCTTCCAATGTAAATATTGCTGCCTTTACATTTAATGAAAGGTCTCCATCTTTGCAGTACGCTGATGTGTATAATTATGTTCATAGTTATTTACATCTGTTAGATGACTTGAACACAATAACCATAGGAGTTGTACAGACTGTTCATACAGATGTATCCCTAGAACCAGTACAATCTTCATACTTTCTAGTTCCCAGCAGAAAGCCAGGAGACATTCCAATATTCTTTTACAAAGGGCCCCAAAGTCCTTCTGATCCAGAAGATGATGACAAAAATGATGATACTGGAAGGCTACAACTACGTCGTTATAGTCAGCAATCTAAAGACATCATCAAAAATATAGGCTATGACTTCATGACTGGCCTCAATGATGGAAAAGGAAGAAAAATGCCTGTTCGGATTCCTTCTTTGAAATATGGAAGGATGAAATGCGGATTGGGTTATATTGCTTCTACTCCTGTTATTAATATTGTCCATAAAGATCCTGGATCTGACGAAGATAAGAGATCTGATTCTTCTAGTACTACTTCTTGGGATTCCGATACAAGCATCGGAGACTTCTACTGCAACATTCTATCTTCCAACATGGTTTCTATTGACCATTCTGAAGAAAGTGATGAAGACGAAGAAGAATTTGAAATCTCACCTGAGTCAAAACAATGGGCCCAAAGGTTAGATAATCAATGAGAGTTCCGAATTGAGAAAAAAGAACCTCCAACTGAAGATAAACTTGTTCAAATTGATGTTGGTAAAGAGGGATCTCCAAAACCAATATTCATCAGTGAGAGTCTTTCAGAAACTGAAAAGCAAGACATGATCAAACTCATTCATGATTACATCGATGTCTTTGCTTGGAGTTATGAAGATATGCCAGGGCTTGATCCCCAAATCGCAACTCACAAGCTCAATATCTTGCCAAATGCTAAACCGGTCAAACAACAACAGCGACGATTTCGTCCAGATATTATGGATGCAATTGAAACTGAAGTCAATAAACTCATTACCTCCGGGTTTATTAGAGAGGAACAACATCCCGATTGGGTGGCTAATATAGTTTCTGTCCTTAAAAAGACTGGCAAAATCAGAGTATGCATAGACTTCCGCGATCTCAATGAGGCATGTCCTAAAGATGAATTCTCTTTACCAATTACTGATGTCATGATCGATAATACCTGTGGATTTGAACAGATGTCATTCATGGACAGGTATTCTGGGTACAATCAGATCAAAATGTTTCCAGAAGATGAGAAGCACACTTCTTTCAGAACGCCGATTGGTACATACTGTTATACGGTTATGCCATTCGGTCTCAAGAATGCAGGAGCAACTTATCAACGAGCTATGAGCACTATATTCTGTGAACATTTACGGAAAACAGTCGAATGTTACGTTGAAGATATTGCAGTCAAAAGTCGACAAAAAGAGGATCATATCCAAGATTTGAAGACTATTTTTGATCTAATGCGTAAGCACCAATTAAAGATGAACCCTACTAAGTCCTTTTTAGGCGTCTCTAGTGGTAAATTTCTCGGCTTCGTCATTACCTCTAAAGGTATACACGTGGATCCCGAGAAGATCAAAGCCATCCAAGAGATGCGTCCTCCACGCACCTTAAAAGAGCTACGAAGATTTCAAGGAAGAATTGCTTATATCAGGAGATTTATCTCTAATTTGTCAGGACGCTGCAGACCATTCAACAAACTTATGAAGAAAGGTGTCTCTTTTGTCTGGAATGATGAATGTCAGAAAGCATTCGATGATATAAAACAATATCTGATGAGCCCACCAGTATTAGTACCTCTTGTCTCAGGAATACCGTTCCTCCTCTATACTCGAGCAATGAGTCATTCATTGGGTGCATTGCTTGCTCAGAAGAATCAAAATGGTCATGAACAAGCCATTTATTATCTTAGTCGCACCATGACCGGAGCTGAACCTCGATATACACCGGTCGAAAAAGAATGTCTAGCCTTGATGTTTGCTGTCCAAAAGACACGTCATTATATCATTGGCCAGACTATTCATGTCATCTCCAGAATCAATCCTATACGGATCATGATGAAGAAACCTAGTATTTTGAATTCTCGACTGGCTAATTGGGGAATCCTACTTGCTCAGTATGACATGCACTATATTCCTCAGAAATCAGTCAAAGGACAAGCTCTAGCTGATTTTCTGGCTGCTCACTCAATTTCATAAAATTCAAAACTCTATGACGAAATCCCAGATGAAGTCCTAGATTCAAATCAAATTGCTAAAGAAAATCCTATTGGCGTCTATTCTTTGATGGAGCTTCAAGAATTGGTCCTAATGGTGATATTGTCGCTGGAGTTGGAATCGTTCTTGTATCGTCAGAAGGTCTTGCTATCCAACGAGCTTATTCTCTTGATCAACCATATTCAAACAATGTAGCTGAGTACATTGCACTACTTATTGGTCTTCAACTCGCTAAACATCTGAATATTCAATATTTGGAGGCGTATGGAGACTCTAAACTCATTGTCAATCAGGTCAGGGGTACTTATGAAGTTCGCCATCAAGATCTGGTTCCTTATCATAGATCAGCTATATCTATGGCTTCTTCGTTTGAAGAATTCTTCATTGAACATGTTAGGCGAGCATGTAATACAGAAGCTGATGCTCTAGCTAATCTTGCGGCAGTGTTGGCTATTCCAATCAGACGGCAACAAATGATCGTTGTTCGCAATCGAGAATTATTTCATCTTGAAAATAACTTGACTTTAGGACTTCCAGTTGACATTGAAGAATCAACATTTCATGATGTCAACACAACAAGAGGGTTTGGATTTAGTCGTAAATCAATGTCATCTTCATCTGATTCCAGCATGGAATTCATCTTCAATAACTCAACCGAAAATCAAAATACAGATAAAGATTGGAGACTTCCTTTCTTGGATTTCGTATTATATGATATTCTTCCAGATGATCCGAGTGAGGCAGCATCTATCAGACGACGATCACTTAGATTCTATTATAATCATACCACAAAGACCTTATATCGTCGAGCTTATGATGGTTTACTTCTTCGATGTGTTGCTGGTGACGAGGCTCAACAAATTATCCGTGAAGCACATGATGGAATCTGTGGAGCACATCAACCTGGACCAAAACTTCAAGACCGTATTCGACGTATGGGTTATTATTGGCCCACTATGGTATCTGATGCCATCGAATATGCAAAGAGGTGTAAAGCTTGTCAAATCCATGCAGATTTTATTCATCAACCCTCGGAATTTCTACATCCGACGGTAGCATCATGGCCCTTCGAAGCTTGGGGCATGGACATTATTGGTCCGATCAATCCGCCATCATTTAAAGGCCATCGGTTTATTCTTGCAATAACCGATTACTTCTCCAAATGGGCTGAAGCCATTCCTTTAGCTGAAGTTAAGACGTCCAATGTCATCAGCTTTATTAAGCACCACGTTATCTACAGATTTGGTATTCCTCGACGTATTATTCATGATAACGGACCGCAGTTCGTCAGCCAGAAATTTACTCGATTCTGCGACGATCATCGGATCAACAATATTGCTTCTACTACATATAATCCGGCAGCTAACGGATTAGCAGAAGCTTTCAACAAGACTATCATCAAACTCCTAAAGAAGTTTGTCTCTACTAACAAACGTAATTGGAGTGACAAGCTTGGTGAATGTTTGTGGGCCTACCGTACTACGGTTCGTAATGCTACTAAATATACACCCTTTTCTCTGGTGTACGGTTCCGAAGCTGTTCTTCCATTAGAGATTCAAATTCCTTCTTTAAGGATAGCACTTGCTAATGAACTCACTGCTGAAAATAATGATCGTCTTCGACTTCAGGAATTAGAAGTTCTAGATGAAAAGCGATTATCTGCTCAACAGAATATTGAATTTTATCAAGCAAGAATCTCAAGAGCTTTTAATAAGAAAGTCAGAGTTCGATCGTATCAAGAAGGAGAACTTGTTCTAACAATCAGACGTCCTATGACTATGACTCATATGAGCAAGGGCAAATTTGACGCAAAATGGGAAGGTCCCTATATTGTGAGCAGAGTTTTCTCAAATGGAGCTTATCAATTCTCAGAATTGGATGGTCGGAAGATCTTGAGCCTATTAATGGCAAATTCCTTAAAAAGTACTATGTGTAAATGCTTGTAATCATCAGACGAATTCATGTTTAAAAATAAAATTGTTATTTTATTTTAAACCATGAATGATGATACATCACTATCGTCCTTCTCTACATTTGGACGTGGACCATTGCCATCCTTCTCAAAGACATGAGCAGCAAAAGTGTTGAGGACTTCCTTGCTAGAACCCACAAGAAAATTGCAAACAGCCATCCTCATGGCTTCCTCTTCTTCAGTCCTTCCTGGTTCAAGCAGGAAATCCAGAATGTCCTTTGGTGGCTTGGGTACAGACGAACCTTCGCCTGCTTCTGCCTTTTTCGATTGAACTGGATCAGCAGGACGTTCTTCAGTGCCTCTCTGAACTTTTGAGGCAGTCTTAGTCTTCTTGGATGCTTCTCCAGACGACATTTTTATGTTGAGGAATAGAAGTGTTCATTCTTGTCTAAATTCTGCTATATTTATAGGCAGAAGTTTCTAAAACGACGAAGCATCACATCCATTCGACGATTCACACATTCATTAATACTTGACGGTTCATCCGTTCATTCATTCGACGATTCATCCGTTTATTTCATCCGACGGTTCATCCGTTCATAATCTTCTATCAATTCATAAAGTGGGGATTCGTTATTTATCATGTTTTCATAACCTCTGAATCAAATTCCGAATCTACTTACTCATTTGTCATGTTTTGACCTCTGTATAGAAATCAATCTATTTTCTTTTGAGTTCCTACATATTATCACGTCCATAATACCTCTGATAATATCATACACTCTAGAACAGAAAAGAAGATTTCATTATCTATCATGTCCACAATTCATCCACAAATACAAATTATTGAGCATAGAAGAATTGTCATTTCCATTCCCATTTCACCACAAAAAGTCTATTACATTTTCTTAGACTTTCCTACAAATCATAAATGAAAATCTATTACAAATCTTAGATTTTCATCTTATGTACAACTGAGATCTATTTCTTCTTGGATCTTCTCTGGCAATCTCGTTGTTTGTGGCAATTCCTGGGTGTCCAGCAGGAATCAAACTCTGGTCTTCTCTCTCAGAAGAGAGGAGAACCACAGAGTAGGGCAATACGAAAACGTGTTGCTGCCAATACAATTGGTGGATTGAGAGCCACCTTTCAAAGGAGATAGGAATGTATTCCATATTGGGATACAATTCCTGGTTCTGCCTTGAAAGGAACTCTACTACCCGATTTCTCGGTAGTAGAGTTAACTCAACCATCCAACTCTCGTGTATACAGGCTCTTCCTACCATCTGAGGAAGACCCTTCTATCACACGAAGAGTTCTGAGTTGTCTGATTTACGCATCAAAAGCGTATGAGCTCCCTGATGTAGATGTCAGCAGGATATTCTCCACAGCATCCACATCCCCAATGCCAGTTCTGAAGAAAGTTTTCAGTCGAGCTTCTGCAGAAAACAGCAAGGAATATTCAGCGTGCATTTATCAAACAGAGACAAGCGTGTATTGTTCAAATCCGAAAAATCATTTGACACGCACTAGCTGATCAAGCGTGTATTGTTTGAATCAGAAAAATCTATCTTCAACAGCAACAGAATAAGTATGCGTACTACAAATTGCTTACCTTCAAGTTTGATGCTGAAGATTGGCAGATTTATGTTTGATGCAGTATGCAGAAATCGAACGTTAGAAGGCATTGCTTTCCTGTTTGAGAATAAAATCTCCTAAAAATTTTACTCTCAGAGAAGAAGAAGAAGAGTGGGGGATGAGTGTCTGTGAAACTCAGCTACCTATTTAAAGGATGAAGTACAAGTCTATTCTTGGAAAGGATCCGCATAAATAGCGCTTGTAAACGTGGAATGAATGACACGTGTACTTTGAAAAGCAGTGCAACATTGGAAATAGTCAAAGAGTGCTAATTAATATTCTTCAAAAAAGCACGCAGATCAAACACAGAAATTGTACTTTATTTCTTCAAAACAGGCACTGATGGCCTTACAAAAGAGCAACAAAAACATAAAAAGTCACGCTCTACTTTCCAGAGCGATTGAGCTTGTTACTTAATTCTTCTACGCTCTTAACTCCCAAGCGGTGCAACAGAGCCTTGAACTTTTCACGCTGCTCTATGAGGCTTCGTCCATCAGAAGGAGCTGAGCCATCCAAGCCAAAATAGCTCAAGAAATTCTTGGCTAGTTGTCTGGGGTCATCTTTGAGCTCGAAGACAAAGGGCTCCGGCTCTTCACCCCCAAAAGTGGGGTCCCCATGGGAACAAAAGCCCAATTTGCGTGCTTCTTCTGCAGCTTCTTCTTTTGGTATCATCTTGACGTGCAATGAAGATAAAAAATGATCCTTCTCTTGGTTTTTTATAACAAAGCTCGCCGGCGGTTCATATTCCTCCATAAATTGGATGCAATCAGTCTCGGAGAACGAAGAGTCATTATGACATTTAATAGGTTCATTCGAGTGTTTTCGAAAAACTTCGAAGTCTTTTCGACTTTCGAAAAATTTAAGTCACCTCAGCGTGACTAAATCCATTTTATCATCTCTATTTCAAAGTATTTCGAAATAATTTATCATTTTTTGAAAACTTTGAAGGGGGTTTTGTAGGCCTCAAAAATGAAAGTCACGCTGAATTGATCAGAACAAGCCCAAACAGTCACGCTGAGTTGATCAGAACCAGTTCAAAAGTCACGCTCAGTTGATCCAGACAATATGAACCAGTTCACGGCGAAGACAGCTCATCATTTGTCAGAGAGTAATTATGACTGACAGTACGACAGTCGAAGAATGTCTCTTCATATGCCACGTATGCACAGGATTCGAGATATCATCGCCGTCTATTGCGTGATTTTCGAAATCTTCTTCAGCAAGACTCAGCCTTCGTCGAGTTGGCATACAAAAAGGGTTTCTTGTCATTTAATGCGACTGGCAAAGCAATCACTGTCAGAGATTTTGTGTCAGTCAAAGACACGCCAAATCAAGACAGCTGGCAGTCCTATTCAAAGTCTGCGTATATTTTTGAGTTCTTCACCTCAAGTTTGCGTAGATTCGGAAGTTTTCTTCCTCTAGTTTGCGTGGATTGTAAAGCTTTTTGCCTCGAGTCTGCGTAAATCCTGAAGCTTCCTGCCTCGAGTTCGCGTGGATTTTGAAGCTTTCTATACTGAGTTTGCGTGGATTTCGTCTTCAACAAATCTGCGTGAACTTCATCAAATTGGAGTACGTGGAAGCCATACCACTGATCTCTCGCCTGCGTGTCCTGTAACTTGCACACGACCCATGCATGATTGCCATGTGTCCAACAGTTACGGGCCACGTCCAGTAACTGCTCACAACCTTGCGTATGTTAAATCCTGCATGATTTTTAACTAGGCAATGGCTGTGAAGACAGTTATCTTTTCAGTTATTATTTTTGACTCTATAAATAGAGTTCTTTTTCTCATTCATTGTACAGATATATAGATATCTACTGTCAAAATTTTGAGAGCTTTTCTTCTTCGCATAGTCCAAGGGATAAAGCGATCGTCTTCTAGATCGGATTCCTACAGTTGTAATTTTCCCAGAAACAACAAATAAAGAGAATTTCTTTGTGGAAAACAGTTTCTGTCCTGACTGGACCTGTTGATAAATTTTACAGATAGCTTGGAGGTTGCCTGCTAGCCTAGAGAAGACACAGTAGAGGTTGTATAGTTAGTTATTTCAGTTGTATTGAGTTGTATTTATTCTATGGATTACTGTATTGAGCTTTGAGATGTTTTTTGGGTTTGTGTATCTTAGACACTTAGACTTCTATCTGATGTATCTATTTTGGATTTTATGTTTTACCTATCTTTTATCTTGCTCTACCTTAGTTGTGATTGAGACTGTATTTGCTATGTCACCTCCATTCGGAGATTATATACTATACATGTACCTTTATATTGTTAGATGTTTAACCTAGGACAGCGTTCTACCGCCGACATTGCGGTGTAGGCTGGACGTACCCACGTCTCGTGCCCTTACTCTAGGGTGTGGGTCGTGACACTAAATAGGATCGGTGTAGTCCCCCTTGGGGCACTAGAGGCCCAATCACTAAAAGCATAACGTTTCGCAGAACGTCAGTGGCCGTCAGTAATCATGAGTCATTAACCCCGTATCTCCAGCGGAGCTTTCGGGTCACAAGAGAAAGTGCATCGAAGCCCATACGCTAAGGAATTGTCCTCCCCGTCCAATGCCTACTATGTTGTATCCACAACAGTAAACCTCTATAACCGCTAAGTCAATCCAGCATGCAATTCTATTAGCGGTTAATCCTATCGCACGACTTGTACGTACTTGTGGCTAGCCAATCACGAACGTCCGTGTTCTATATGCGACACACAACTTCGTGGTACGACGTGTCAAGGTCAATGAATGTAACACACAAGGTGGTCCCTTAAATCTAAGTTTAATTTGTAAGAAAAATAATACATAGTAGAAAATATAACTGAACAGTAAGTTCTAACAGGTTATGCCATGTATCACAGTTTATTTTGCATAAAAAAATAAATAATGCATAAAATATGAGCTAAAATAAATAAACAGCAAATGACAAGGTGTCTTGCCTGGTAGGACGCCTGGTGTGCTGCAATAATCAAGCTGGCATGGAGTTATGACTTCGGTGTAACCACCACATAAGGTGACATCTGATTGTGGCACAGATAGTTCTATTGGGTCCAGAAGGGTCAAATTAGTTAGGTTCGACATAAGGTAATCTATAATTAGCAATCAGATAGGAAAGAGGGGGTCGAGTCACGGTCGGAAGAATAAAGAAAATATTGACAAATAATAATTATATGATTTTAGAAAACTAATTTATAATACTTAAAATATAATTTATTAGTCAACATATGCTTTCAAATAAATATCCAAAAAATTAAAAGTCGTTTTAAGGCAGAACTGTAAGTTTTGTCAAATAATATTTTAGGCTAAAACCTATATCTTATAATTCAAAAATATTTTAAGCGAAATAAAATAATGTTAGAAAATTTATTTAAGGGTAAGAACCATATTTTGTAAAAATATAATTTTATTAATCAGCTATACTTTTAAAATGCCAAAAAACAATATAGCAAATACAATTAGGGCTTCTAACCCAATGTTGAAAATATTATTTATACTTACAAAAATAGCGATATAAATATTAATAATAATAATAATTATAAATACCAATAATAGATAACCTACTTTAATCAATTTTCTGTAATAAAAAAGATAATAATAATAATAATAATAATAATAATAATAATAATAATAATAATAATATTAATAATAATAATAATAATAATAATAATAATAATAATGATAGTAAAATATTAAATATGATGTTAGCAAATATAACCAAAATCAAAATAGTAATTATAATCAATAGTAATAATATTAATAATCCTAATATTAATATACAAAATTAATAATAATAAAACAAAACAGAAAGAATAAAATAAAATAAAGAAACTAAAAAAAGGAACACACAGCAGCAGCTGCTGCTCTTCTTTAGAGAAAGGGGGAGAGAGAAGGCTTAAGAGTGAAGAAAAAAATAAAAAAGAATGAAGGAAGGAGAAGACGAAGAGAGAGAAGAGGGGAGTAGGAGCTGAAGAGGGAGCGGGAAAGAGCGGGAGGAAGAGGAAGAGCAGAGAGCGGTGGCGTACGGCTGATGGCACGCGCAGGGGCTCTCCGGCGGGCGCGCGGCCGAGAGTGGAGGCAGCTGTGCGACGGGATCGTGGCGACGGTCAGGGAGGAAGGAAGTAGCGGGATGCTGCGGCGCTGGGCGGCGACCGGAGGGGGTTTCGGCCAGGGCTCGGGCAAGGCGGAGGGTTTGGGTAGCGTCGAAAGGGTGGCCGACGACGCTGCTGATTGCTGGGCGTGGCAGACAAGGACGACTCGGTAGGGATCGATCGGCGAAGAGGAAAGGGCTCAGGACGGCAAGGCGCCGTTGAGGTAGGCATAGATGGGAGGCTAGGGCTGACGGTCGGTGGTCAGGTGAGCGGGTGTGTGTGTTTTTATTTGGTTTTTATTGGTTTTGGTGGTGGCTCCGGTGATGGCCGTGAGGGCGGTGGTGGCTGGCTGTTTTTATCGGGGTCGGGGGTTGTCGCGGTGGTGCGGGACGGTTGTGTGTTGGGCGGTCGGGCCGGAGTTGGCTGGTGCTAGCGTGTGTGGTGGCAACGTTGATGATGTAGTTGCGGTGCTAGGGATTTGGTCGGTCGGAGGAGTGGGGATGTTGGCTGGGATCGGGCTGTTGGTGGGTTGGCCGGAAGTCTGGAGGTGGTGGTCGTGGTGTCGATGGGGAATAGTGGAGGTGGTGAGTAGGCTGGGCTTGCTGTGGTAGAGTCGAAGTCGGGTTGTGTCAGGACGGCCGGGGCGAGGTGGCCATGAGGGCGTGGGGAGTTGCTGGGTGACGGAGGCTGAGATTGGGTACGACGATAGAGATGGCAGCGAACAAGTCGGAATTAGGGTTAGGGTAGAGGATTGGGTTGCTGTATCGAAATCGTGTCCGACATGTGGACACGAAGAAGGTAAAATGTACATGTAAATTAAATTGTGAAAAGGAAAAAAAATAGGCACATGGACACGATGCACGGGATTAGGGTTTATGGAGAATTTGTAGAAGAATTGTAAATGATAAAAATTTATGGAGGAGTACCTGCCTATTTATAGGATGTGGAAATTTTCAGTTGGATAAGGATTAGTAGTGTAAACCCAAAAATAGATAATTCGCAACTTAATTTAAAATCAATCAAATCCAAATCCAAATACAAATCCAAATTAAATCTAATTAAATTCTTTTAGTTTAAAATCAAATAAATTTTAAATATAGATATTAATTTACTATTTAAATCAATCCATAAAATCAAATCAATATTTAAATTACCACAAAAAATTTTAAATATGTTTTCAATAAATACTATAATAATAATTTTGAAAATACATTATTATTTACAAATAAACTTAATAAAATAATTATGAAATATATATGTATAAAGGAAGAATATTATTTATTATTAATAACTGTTTTTGTGAAAGACTTTTGATAAATAGAATAAATAAAATAACGGACTTGGAAATGTTAGTATGATAGCTAAAATAATTATTACATATATTATTTTGAAACTATAAAAATAGAAAAATATTTTTCTTTACATATATTATTTTGAAACTATAAAAATAGAAAAATATTTTTCTAAAAATATGTACGCTCGCACATATTCGCACTCGTCGAGCAAATTACGTAAAACAAAAATTTATGCGTGACGTACAATACAACCACGCGACGTATAAAATAAATAAAAAATCAATACCAAATTTATAAAAAAAAAGTAGAAATTTAGGGGTTTTACATCCGCAATCAATTTTATTATGTTCTTCATCTCATGAATCGAAAAGGTACAATAATAAATTTTCAACAAGTGGTATCAGAGCCTCCCCTAATTGATTTATGAGGTCGAAGTTTCAGAATTAATTTTTGTTATCATAACCCTAGATCGTTCAATCTTATTTAATTTAGGGTTTCGAGTATTGTTCGATCATTTTTTTATATTTGTAATCCATCGGTTTAGGTCTCTCTGCATGTAATCCGTTGGTTTAGTCACATAGATTCATGTCCTTATTTTTGCCTTCTGATCCCAACTGAATATCGGTTCGGATTCGGGAACACTATGTGACAATAAATCTGGATTTGGTTCTAATTCAATATTAATACTAATATTCTTGCTGTTTCTGTACATGTGATAATATGCTTATTATCAAAAGATTCACTTACTGTTTCGGAATATGCTTATTGCTGTTTCAGAATATGCTTATTGTTTATTATCAAAAGATTCACTCAAAATATTCGGATTTGGATTCACGTCATTATTTTTGCCTTGCTGTTTCGGAATATACTTATTGTTTATGGTGGTAGAATTGATGTTTGTTATCAGGTGATCTGTTTTTATATATTCTTTTTGAAATAATTATATACGATAAAAGAACATTTTTGGTTAGATATCTTATGTGCATCAATATATCAAAGTAATTTAATTCATATTTTAAGTCATGTAAAAGATTCACATGTTTATCTTGTAGTAGATAATTTTTTTCTGTAATCTTTATAGATTATTTGATATAATCTTTTGATGCATGATATTCAGTAGAATCTAATCTGTTGATTATTGATTATTTAAATTTAAAAATGCAAGTACATAAGGATTTATGCTTATTTAATTTAAATAAGAAGAAGGATTTGGACATGATTCAGTTTTGTAAAATTTAGTCAACATTCAAATTTTTGGTACCTTTTGTGACTCGCAGTAGTTGTCTAACATTCTAATTAGACCCATTGAAACAAGATGTCGCCAAAGTGACCTCTCTTGCGTAGATAGTCTATGAGGGATGTTTGATATTTATGTGTGTACATTCATGCGGGTATTAGCCGGCCCAAAGAAAGGTTAGTACTTGGCCGAATTGCACACATACTTGTGGTGATAAATG
Source organism: Iris pallida (assembly GCA_029216955.1). NCBI lineage: Eukaryota > Viridiplantae > Streptophyta > Magnoliopsida > Asparagales > Iridaceae > Iris > Iris pallida. Next base: position 3,459,385 of record JANAVB010011197.1, on the reverse strand, counting down.
TGTGACAATTATACAGTTTACATGTGAATAATAACCAGATCCAAAGATAGGCTTATTATTTGACATGACTTATTGTCAACATTTGATCACTACACCAAGAGTACCACTTGCTGTTAATATCACTGTCCAAAGACTTGATATTAATGATGCACTAGGTATCTTGAGATGGGGCTCACCATTATTTGAATTTGTTTGACTATCTTTTATTCTTTGATTATTAATTAGAGCATATTTGTTTATTTATTTTTGTTCTCTTTTCAGTTAATGTTCCTATAATATCTGCTAATACGAATTCAATTTCCATGCATAATGGAATAAATTTTAAGGACAAAAAGGAAAAAATACAGAAGCTGCTGAGGTCCTAGCTCAAAAGAAACAACAATATAAAACTAAGGGTTGTTTCTTTTGTGACATGTCAGGACACATAAGGAAAAGTACATTTCTCAATTTGGTCTGTTCTGAGGTTAATTTAGCTTCAGTACCTAGAAACACATGGTGGTTAGATTCTGGTGCTACTACCCACGTTAGTGTTTCTAGACAAGGTTGTTTGAGCTACCGAAAGCTAATTGATGGTGAAAGATACATCTATGTGGGTGACGGCAAGTCGGTAGAAGTGGAAGCAATAGGACATTTTAGGTTATTATTGGGAACCGGTTATTATTTGGATTTGTTAGACACTTTTATTGTACCGTCTTTTTGATGGAATTTAGTTTCAGTTTTCTTACTGAAAAAATCTGGTTACCATTGTTCATTTGGAAACAATAAGTTTAGTCTATCTTTAAATTCAAATATTGTTGGTAATGGTTTCCTTAATGTTTATGATAACCTATATTCACTTGAAACTATTGCATCTTATAATGAAACCTTGTATGTGGAGTCACGTGGTACTAAACATAAAATTAATAAAAAAAATTTAGCCTCATTATGGCACAAGCGATTAGGTCACATCTCTAAAAATAGAATTGAACGACTTGTGTCTGATGGGATTTTGGATTCTCTTGATTTCACAGACTTTAATGTCTGTGTTGAATGTGTAAAGGAAAAACAGACCAAAATAAAGAGATTAGGTGCCAATAGGTCTACAGAAGTCTTAGAATTGATTCATACTGATATCTGTGGACTATTTTCTTTGGCTTCTTGGAATGGTCAAGAATATTTTATATCATTCATAGACGACTATTCTAGATACGACACCTATATCTCATTCATGAGAAATCACAGTCTTTGGACGTATTCAAATCATTTAAAGCTGAAGTTGAGAACCAACTCAACATAAGAATAAAAGTCGTCAGGTCTGACCGTAGTGGAGAATACTACGATAGATCTGATGGATCAGGTGAACAACGTCCAGGACCGTTTGCTAAATTCCTAGAGGAATGTAGAATCGTCCCACAGTACACCATGCCAGGATCACCTAGCATGAATGGTGTAGATGAAAGACGAAATAGGACTCTTAAGGATATGGTGAAGAGTATGATTAGTCATTCTACCTTACCAGAGTCACTCTGGGGTGAAGCACTTAAAACAGCAGCTTACATTCTGAATAGAGTGCCAACTAAAGCGGTTGCAAAAACACCTTATGAGCTTTGGACAGATAGAAAATCTAGTTTGAAGAATTTATATATTTGGGGTTGTCTAGCTGAGGCAAGGCCTTATAGGCCATATGAAAAGAAATTGGACCCCAAAACTGTAAGCAGCTACTTTATTGGCTATGCGGAGCGATCAAGTGGTTATAAATTTTACGATCCCACAAAAAGGAAAATTTTTGAGACATGAATTGCTATATTTTTTGAGGATGTTGAGTTTGGGGGAAGAAATAAAGTTAGGGACATTGTATTTGAGGAGGAATCAATTACAATCCTTACTATCACTTTTGACGATGTACAGGTTTCTGTACCTGTCATTGATCAAGAAGTGAATCCGGAACCTCAACAAGACAATGTTGATTTACCTCTACAAGTCGATGTTGAGCTACCACAACAAGACAACATAGAGGCACCCCCAATTCAAGATGAGTCAGTTATTCCTGAGGAACAAACTCAACAACCTCAAGAATTGATGCCATTAAGATGGTCCACTAGAGAAAGGAGAAATGCAATTTCGGATGATTTTATTATATTTCTCCAGAAACATGAGGAAGACCATAGAATATTGGAAGATGATCCAATCAACTTCCGTCAGGCCATGGAAAGTTCTAATTCTCAAAAGTGGATTGATACAATGAATGAGGAGTATAAGTCCATGCAAGACAATAAAGTTTGGGAACTTGTCCCATTATCAAAATATGTGAAGCCCATTGGTTGTAAAAGGATATTTAAAACCAAGAAGGATTCGAAGGGTAATGTGGAGAAGTATAAAGCACGTCTTGTAGCTAAAGGCTTTACTCAAAAGGAAGGAATTGATTTTAAAGAGACTTTCTCTCAGGTTTCTTCGAAAGACTCTTTAGAACAATCATGGCACTTGTTGCATATTTTGATCTTGAGTTACATCAAATCGATGTCAAAACGGCATTTCTTAATGGTAACATTGATGAAACTATTTATATGGTGCAGCCAGAAAACTTTGTGTCAGGAGATCTAAAGAATATGTTTTGTAAATTGACAAAATCTATTTATGGACTCAAGCAAGCTTCTCGTCAGTGGTATTATAAATTTTACCAAGTTGTTACCTCGTTTGATTTTGAGGTTAACATTGTTGAAGATTGTGTGTATCACAAATTTAGTGGGAGTAAAATTATTTTTCTGGTTTTGTATGTTGATGATATACTGCTTGACACAAATGATATAGACATATTGCATGATAATAAGAAATTTCTATCAAATAACTTTGAGATGAAAGATCTTGGTGACGCCTCTTTTGTATTAGGAATTCAAATACATCGAGATCGTTATCGAGGTATTCTTGGATTATTATAAAAGAGCTATATCGATAAAGTGCTTAAAAGATTTGGCATACAAGGATGCAAACCAGGTGACACCCCAGTCACTAAAGGAGACAAGTTCAGTCTCAATCAGTTCCCAAAAAATAGCCTTGAAATTAAGGAAATGCAATTGATCCCCTATTCATCAGCTCTGACGAGTCTAATGTATGCTCAGGTATATACGTGTCTGGATATTGCGTACATAGTTGGAATTCTAGGCAGATATTTAAGTAACCCTGGGATGGATCATTGGAAAGCAGCTAAATGGGTCATGAGATACTTACAGAGAATAAAAGATTACATTCTCACTTATAGGAGATCGGATCAGCTGGAGATCATAGGGTATTTCGAATCTGATTTTGCTGGATGCCAAGACAGCAGGAGATCCACGCCAGGTTATGTTTACATGTTAGCTGGAGGAGCTATATCTTGGAAGAGTGTCAAACAAACACTCATAGCTTCGTCCACTATGGCAGCAGAGTTTATAACATGTTTTGAGGCATCTAACATGGAATATGGTTACAAAATTTTGTCACTAGGCTGCACATTCTTGAGGGTGTTGAAAGACCACTTAAGTTATATTGTGACAATAAATCAGCAGTACTATATTCGAATAACAACAGGAGCTCGTATAAGTCAAAGCATATTGACATAAAGTTTCGAGTTGTGAAGGAGAGAATTCAGAATGGTGAAGTATCCATAGAGCACATTGGGACAAAATCCATGTTAGCAGATCCGCTCACAAAAGGGTTACCACCCAAGATCTTTCATGAGCACACTGCTCATATGGGTGTTATCTCATTTGACGATATGTCAGTTTAGTGGGAGTTTGTATTTTATGTATTTGGGTGCTATTTGGTTTTGGACACATTTATGTTTTAAAGTATTTTGGATATTTATCTGATCAGATATATGGAAATTCAGTTCATTCTATTTTCATTACATTAAAGTATTGATCTCATTAAAGTTAAGGAGGACCAGTCGAAAATAGACATGTATTTATCACATTGCGTGTAATTTCCATGCTATGCATCCATGATTGATCTATGTCGTTTAGCTATATTGGTATATGTGACCAATGATGGTTTAGTTACGCTATATGTGACGAATGCCGCTTTGATCCTATGTTGATATGGTTAATGGACGAGATTGTCCGGATATACCCTAAGGATTAAGATAGCAATTTATGAGCTTACTAAGGTTAACACAATTATAAGGTTACATATGTGGCCCAGTGGGAGATTGTTGGATTGTTCAATAATATGGGGCCACACATGTGAAATTAATTGTGTTGGGCTATCTAAATAATTAAGCCAAATTAAAGTGGTCTATTTGGAAATTGGCTTAAGGGTATAATTGTCATGGAATTAATGTGTAGATACCGGAGATAATTCTAATTTGATGAGGGACCAAATTAGAAATATCAACACATATATAAATATGTGTATTCATTAGGGTTATGGTCCCCAACTCATATGGCCACCAAAAGAGAGGTTTCTCTTTTTCTCTTCTGCATCCCCATCAATAGAAAGAGAGGGACAAAGAATTTGGATTTATCTTTGTCATTAAGGGTCGTAGCAAGTTGGAAGATCGAACCCAATAAAGAGACGATCGCTTCAACATCCATCAAGTCTGGCAATGGATTCAGGTACGCTTCCGCAATCAATTTTATTATGTTCTTTATCTCATGAATCGACAGGGTACAACAATAAATTTCCAACAGGAAGATGTTAGACGATCAAATAAATTACAAGTTTAAGATTCAAGTTTATCAATTCAAACCTCCAACTCATCCAATCAATCATCATAGATAAAAGGATATTTCTTGATTATATTATTATTATCTTAGACTATTTTGTCCTATCTTTATTGTTACTAAATGTTTTATAAATAAGAAGGTCATTAATGTAATCATTGTGGTTGAGGTTTTAACCCACCTCCATATGTTAATTATGAAATTTCCATCTAGCTGTTTTTATTTATTTCTTTTTTCTTCTACTTTGAGCTTTTCTGGTTCTACATGTACCACATCCAATGAATTTCTCTAGAAATTAGTTGTGATTCATGAACAACTGAAAACTTGGACTAAGACAAGTTTCTCCAGTCTATGGGTAATAATATGAAAATTATTGGGGAAGTTATGACTGAATCCTTTTTTATTTGTTGATATACTAATTGACCTACGCCACAAGGAAGACGGCCATGAATTTTTTTAGGGAATTATGTGGCAAAGAAATATGTAGGGAATTGACAAATAGGGTGAATAATTTTTTGCATGAATTGTATGATAATTCAAATTGTTTTATCCTGAAAGTGGAAGTGAAGAGCATCCATATGAGGCAACTTTGATCAACGAGGTTGATGATGATAATGTTGATGTTATTAGTAGGACAAGAATCAGTTCTTGCTATCTCAAGAAAAAGAAAAGAAAGGTTATTAGGGAGTACAACACAAAAGTTGATCAGTATTTGATGGAAACATATGAAGTAGACAAACCTGACTTTGATACCTTTGAATATTGGAAGAAAAATTTAGACAAGTACATGATTTTATCTTATATTGCTAAAGATATTTTGGCTACACTCGTTTTTACTGTAGCTTCTGAGTCGGCTTTTAGTACTGGTGGTCGCGTCCTTGATCTATATCGGAGTTCTTTCTCTACCACTACAGTACATGCTCTCATTTGCACTCAAAATTCATGCTCTCATTTGCACTCAAAATTTATTCTATCATTTGCACACAAAATTCGTTATGCTCAAAAGTGAAAAATGATCTTCATAATTTAGTGGACGATATTGAAGACATTTAAGCAGATAATAAGAACTTTAGTAATTCCTTTTTTTTTTGGTTTATTGGTAGTTATTATTCTTGATAGTTGATGTCTTGAAATTTTAATGATTTGTTGCTTCTCTCTTATAGATGTTTTAGGTTATGCATTAGAGAATATTTTTGATGATAATTCATTGGTTCAAGACTTCAAGCTACTGGGTTATTAGTGGCATAAGCATTGGTACAAGCTGTAGTCCCATAGATTTTCTAGCTGATATTCTGTTGGCTTTTTGATATTATGTTCTAATTTGAATTTTGAAACACTGCTGGCTTGGCTCTATCTCTAATACTTTGAAAGAGTTTTAATGTTCTGGCTTGGCTTTTTGATAGTATGTTCTGCCACAGTAGAACAATTCTGGGTTTTGAAACACTACTGTGTATATGTATTAAATGATGATATTGTCCAATTTTTGGGTTTTTTTTGTCTTAAATTTATATCATTAATTCAATATATGAGTAATGAGTATGATGTCATTTTCATCTCTATATTTTTGGCTTTTTTCCCTGAGTTTGGAGTATAGACATTGTATATCAGTTACTGAATGGATTTGGAGTGTGAATGAATCTGTGAATTTATTTGGGTCACTTGTAGCCAAGGAAGTGTCTCTGAATAGATTTGAGGTGTCTCTGCATTTATTTGGGTCACTTGGAGTGTGAAGATTTGAGACTCTCATGTTTGCAATGTGCACTTTTCATGGTACTACTGATGTTGTAAGGCAATATTTGTGGCTTTTTGAGGAACATAATGTCATGGAATACCTTGCTCTTGCTAGATATCATCTGTATCCCAAATCTATGGGCCAAGTCTTGGAGTGTGAATGAATATGTGATTTTATTTGGCTTTCTGTCTTATATTGTCCAATTGACTTGGAGTGTGAATGAATATATTGAGTCTATGAATGAATATGTTGAGTCTGTGAAGGAATCTGTGAATCGGATTGTATATTAGTTACTGAATAGATTTGGCATGTTGCTTATAATTTTGGAAAAATTTCAACCGATTAGCCTACCAAACCAAACCAAGTCGGTTAGTTTTAAAATCGAACCGACTAGTTGATTGGTTTGGTTTAGCTGCAAATATTTTCAAACCGATTAACTTCGGTTCGACTTTGGTTGTGACCAAATAGGTCGACCATCGACATTATGGGCAATCGAGATCACAGCGAGGTGGGCAGAGGTCTGTCTAGTCAGCACATCATTAGGAATGGAGCTTGGAGTCCGGAGTCCTACCGACATACTGAGGGTCTTGGTGAGATTATTCACGGGATTGAGATTGACCCATCCCAGCCTGAGGATATTTGGGTCTGGGATCCGTCTGGCGTGACTGGAGGTACTACCTCGGGGGAGTTCTCCTTCCAGAGTGGCTACAACCTTATGCATAGTGCCAATCCCCCAATTGGTGATTATGACTTCAATTGGTGATTATTTTTTGACTGTGGAGTTTCATGGTCCATATGGTCTGAAAAAATTGTATGCTGGGCGGAGGTATCTCTGGCAGGTCGATTTGAGCAATCATCATGGGTATTCGAGATTACAAAGGGCGAGGCATGGTCTGGTTCAAGACTACTAGGATTCGGCTGACAGTCGCTGTCTGCATGTTTGGCGGGAGAGGAATCGATACAGATTCGAGGGACTTATCACCCCTCCGGTTGGTATCCTCCATAATTTGGAGTTTTATGTAAAAGAAATGGTCGACTGACGGGTGGGCGTCCATCCTGTCCGTATGTTGTATGAGTATTGACTGATTTTGGAATAAAATTTACCCTTTTTCCATATATACACACACACACACACACACACACACATACACACACACACACACACACGCACACACACACACACCAAGGTTATACATGCAAGTTTGGGTTTTAAAAAGTTGGAGACATTTTACAAAGTCATATATCAATAAATATATAATATATTGCATGTTATATATATTGAATGTTCTAAATATTCTAAAATAAGTAACATAACACGATAACAGTTTAAGTAAAAAAGCTACTAACATTAAACTTGTCTTCTAGCACACTGTCTTAGTGTTGTTAGAGGATGAATATGAGATTCCCTGATATATCACCGAACTAACTACTATACATGTCAACAACATTCTCTCAAATGATATAATTGGCATATGGTGATGATGTGTTGTTTTCCTTGTGAAATGACACTATTTTCGACATTTCGGTTACATATATAACACATATATATATCTACATGGCCGTACCCGGTAGTCCTACCCACGCCTTCATTCCTCAATCCTGTTATTTTGGAGTTTACTGGCTGTTGTCATTCGATAGAACAAGTCCAGGTCATTTTTATTTCCTCAATCATTTTGCCCAGGCATGCCAGATTCCTTTTGATTAAGAATAGCTTGGATAGTTTTTGATTTGTTATTCCATCTTTCGACAAACATGTTACTTGCACTTTAAAAGTACAAGGCTTTTGAAATCCTAACAATTACTGAAACCATCTTGTAACTGAAGGTGATTTCCTTCTCCAAATGTGCTCTCAATTGTCTCTTGATTTTGCTGGGTATGACCCAGACAGAGTTGGAGGATGATTTCCATACTGGGCTTATGAGGCCTTATGAATTTAGACAAAATGCTTAAAGGCCTCATGGATTTGGAAACTAATGGGCTAATTTGCATATTGTAGTACGAAGTCAGTTACTCAAAAAGTACGTGCAAGACTTAATGGGATGAGACTATGAGGGCAGGTCGGCCATTTCTTTGTTGTTGTTTATGAATTCTTGTGGTATGTTTTTTATTTTTTATTTTTTTGCCTAAAGTGTTCATTTGATTTTATCCCATATATGCTGCTACCTAAAGTCTATTTGACAAGTTTATTTTGGATGGGTTATCATGCCTTCAATTGAGAATTGGAGGTATGATACATTGTGTTTCATCTGTGCATTTATTGGATAATGTTGTTATTGCCAGCCTTTATTTGAGAAATGGAGGCATAGTAGAAAAATCCATTTCTCTATTGTTGTGGTGGTGAATGCTTGAGGCATGTTTTTCAATTTTCTGATGCCTAAAGAGATGATTCCTTTATTTGGATTTTATCTGCTATACACTGCTATCCATAACGTATTTGACGAGTTCTTTTTGGATGGTTATGCTGCCTTCATTTGAGAATTAGAGATGTAATACATTTGGTTTTATTTGTGCTGCCTTTATTGGATAACTAGTAAATGCACGTGCTTTGCATGTATAATAATATATAATAAGAACATTATTCAATTATAGTCAAATATCTCTTCTAACTCATGTGATTAAGGTGGTAGGTTTTCTTTTTGTTTACTTGAGTTCGATTCCCCATGTTGAATATATATAACAATTTTAAATTTTTTTCAACATTTGTTTACATGATTTTTTTTAAATAAAATGGTCCATGATATAATGAGGGCTTAGATGAATCACTATTGAGCCGTTTTGAAGCCTCATTATATAGTGGAAGATGTTATCGCTTCTACTGCCTTTCTTTTAGGAGCCGGAGTCGTGGACTGTTGTTGTTGTTGTCCGTGTTAGAGGCATGGCTTTTTGGATTTGAATATTCAATTTCATATTTCCTTCATTTGAGTATCTGTCATTTGGTGTATTTGAATTCTTAAATTATTTTGCAGATTGTTTCTTGATTAAATGTGTTGATTCTATCTTGACCGATAATAGGCATTTTCAATTGGTTACAGATCCGGGATTCAATTAGTGTTCCCAATAATGATCAACAGAGCATTACAAAGAGTGGTTGGCAAATGTTGAAGAGAGGGTTTCATGGTAGCTTACTTAGCACTTTCATCTTGGAAGCTCCTTAGTGTATCTAGTTATATGGTTAGGCAATGTGTCATGTACTTTGGTTTATTTGTATGTATAGTTATTGAATGCAAACCATATGTGGTGGATATTGTACAAATCATATATTTTGGTTTATTTATATATGTAGCTGGGTGTTTGCGGTTTACAAATGTGTATTTGTTAATATAAAAATTATGTGTTTAATAGTTCTTTGTTGTTTGTAATGTTTTGGTTTATATTGATATTATGTGCGTGCTTAGTAATTGGCAAAGGAAAACATATATATAATTATAAATAGAATTTTGGTTAAACAAAAATTAGTTTCTCTTGACAGTTATAGAACACCAACAAATATCTAAATTCTGCCACAAAATATTATTTCTTGACTGTTTTTAAACATCAAAAATATTTTTCTAAACGATTTTAATTTTCCCGAAAAAAAGGATTTTCTTGACAGTCATTACCCGTCACTTGGCTAGAGTCAAGAAAAGTTCGTATTTACCTTGTTAGTTTTTGGCTGTCTTCTTGAAAGTTTTAAACCGTCAAGATATTTTTTTTACTTGACGGTTTAAAACCATTAAAAATCAAAACAAAAACCAACAAGAAAAATAAAGACTTTTCTTGACTCTGGTCTAGATGACAGATGTAGAACCGTCCAGAAAACCCTTTCTTGACGCAAAAACCGTCAAGAAAAAGCCAATTTTTGTAGTGAATAATAAAGAGACATTATAAGGAGATCAATACCTCAAGTGAGAAAGAGTATCTTGGAAGAATGCCAAGAGATCCAGAAGAAGAATCTAAGATTTGAAGAAAAATATAGGGATTTGGATGGAGATTAATGGGGAAAACTAGGGTTTTGAAGTTTGTAGGAGGTAGAAGATAAATTTGAGTAGCCGAATTCTTTCTTAGGGCTTATGGGGAAAGAGAAGCTTATCAAGGAACCCAAAAAGTTACGTGAAAACTCAGGCGTGGACTCGTTGCTATTTAGATCCCAGAGGACCAAATTCAGCCCTAATTCGGTCCCTAAGGACCAGAAGTGAACTCTAACGTCCTGTGACCAAAATTACTAAAATCGAATCGAGTTCGGCTATCTGAGTTTCATAGACTGACTTCTGTCCAAATTCAGTTGTTTATGCAAAGATTCTCCATGTGTTCATATAGTAATGGAGCATATAATTCCTAATTCTCGAAAAATGAAGTTGAATCGATCCTCGGCGGCTTGGTGAAAATGTCAGCTAATTGATGTTTTGTGTCAATAAAGTGCAGACAAATATCTCTGTGTTGTTGGTAGTAATTGTTGGACCGTTGAGCATCTCTAGAGGGGGGAGGTTGAATAGAGTGTATACGTGTGCAGCAGAAATAACCACCACTTAAAAAATTTAGCACCAATATAATATAACAGATATAAGACAGTGATTAAATATAGTAAAGTAAGAGATTAGAGAATCAAACTCAGTGACACTGCGATGTATACTGGTCTCCCTCTCAGAGTACTACTCCAGTCTCGAGTCTTGCACGATGTTAATCTACTATGCACAAGCTAAATGAGAGCTTGTAGCCTCTTACATCACCGTGCTTAGTGACGAGCGCAGGACCGACTCCACAAACTTGATTTCGAAAATTAGAATATTTTTGACTTGCAACCTCTGATACAACTCTTCTGAACCAAAACTCTAGATTGAAACAGAACTATATTGACCAAAGTTGACGTTGGTTATCAAAATAAGGTGTGATCATTAACCAATTGGCTAACAATCTTTCCTATTTTGATAATTGACAAACTTTGAGTCTATACCAAAATATAACACAATATATAACGAATATGTACCTGACTTGTTCTGAAGCTGAAACAAAAAAAAAATATTTTTGGTTATACTCTTTCTCCCCCTTTTGTCATGTACTCAAAATGTAGCTCCCCCGCAATGTGTGAAGCCAACAATAACAAAGAAAAAAACATAGTAATATCCATAAAATGAATGAACCAAGTCATCAGCTCAAGAAAAACATAACACTAGCAGTAGCAATAATGAAATATGAGTATTAGAAAATGACTAATATAGCATAAAAATCAACTACTACTGAAAGTGCATAAACAACTGGAACTGAGAGTAGTGCAAAATACAACATAGTCCAAACAGTACAAAATAAAAGTAAAAGTAAAAGAAGTGTCACTACAAATGATCATCATCACAGAACATCGTCATAAAATACTAAGACCAAAACACTAACTCAAGCATCAGCATCATCACCAGGAGCAGCAGCAGGAGGCTGGGGATCAACATAAGAAATCGTCGAATCGAAGAGTCTGAAGGTGGGATGATCCTCAAGTCTCGGTCTGTCAAAGACGAGTTGAAGGACAGTAGGAGCCGGAACCGAGGGATGATGTGACAATGTGTACTAAATATTCGCCATGCTATTTCTCAAGATATGGGCTTGAGAAATATGACGGTACTCAACATCGGTGAAATAAGTCATATAGATCTTGTGCCTCTGTCATAGAAAGGTGACAAATGCACCGAACCTCTGGAAGAACTCATCGAAGTGTCCAGGATCAGCAGGTGCTGGAGCTTCGGCTGGATTAGGAGCTGGAGCAGTTCCGGGTGGTAATGGAGGCTGAAGGTATTTTCTAGATCTAGACAACTCAGTAGAAGACCCAGAAATAGGACAAATATCTAGGTTAATTTCAAATCTGGAGAATATTGTCGCTAGATGCATATGACAAAGGAGGTTACAGCCTGCCCTCCGACAACTGACCATACCCACAATAATAGTCTTAGGAACAAAAATTGTGACTCCAAAGTGAATGTGATACATGGTCGATATTACTAAAAAGGTGACCTCATTAGTAGATCCCGTCTTAGGTAGCAAGGCAGAGTAAATAATACGATGGAGTTCATAAAAATGCTGGTTCGGGTGCTTTGCGAACAATCGAGACCGAAGGACTGGACCCGGATGACACATAGCAGCCTTGAATGACTTAAGGGTCACATAAGGAGGGAATTAAACTTTGTGAGTATCGACTACAGCTTCGCCATTGTTAGGCATATGGAAGAACTCACTCAAGTCTGTCGAGTTAAACTCACGTTCTTTTCCACCAACACAAGAATACATGTTGTCGTCTGCTTCTTGCATATTGCAATAGAACAAAGAACAACATTATCATAAATATTACTAGAAGTTTCAAGAAAATCTCGAAGTTCCAAGTTTTCAAAAGTAGAGGCATATTCAAATAGAATAGTAAAATTTATCAATTTTTTGGGACAAATTTTTCGGTATCAAAATTGGTTAAATCAAGAGTCCAAAATTTTCGAAGTTGGAAATATATTGGTGTTAAAATCCTCTTCGTCGTCGGAACGAGCGGGACTAAATACGTAAACGGGTTTATACTCCGAAGTAGAGGATGAAGCCGCAGAGTCTCTTTTCTTTCTCTTGTGAAAAGGAAACCATTAAAATTGAAGTAGAGAAAGGAGAGAGTTATAACTCAAAATAGAGAATCAAAAGAGTGGACAATGTGTTCGTAGAGCCGTTAGATCCAAGAAAATGAAGTTTAGAGGATTGAAAATAGGTTTTCCCAAAAGCTAGGATTAGGGTTTTAGGGTCGGTCGGCTGGATTTGAGGAGGAAGATAAAGATAATAAAGAAAGAGAGGATTTTTGTTCGTTGCTATTTAAATAAAAAAGACCCCACAGAGTTCGGTGCGAACTCGGTCAGAACTCGATTCGAGTTCGGCCACTTTATTTTCAGTTCATTTATGAGTTATGAATTATATAAATAGCTTAATAACTTTTAACTCTTCGATTTAATTAGTATTCATCACCTTGGGTTAGCTGTAGTGCCCGGATCCCAGCTAGCGGTAGTCCGAAGAAACTTGGAACCGTGTCGATTAGACTTTTATGCCTCGTTGACAGAAGGTCCCTTTTGGCTTGTACCCAAAATAATTTCAACTAATAAATCTCGGAATATCAAGTTTTAAGTATTTTTATTAATCATAACGCACTATTAATATAAAAATTCAAGTATGCCTAACTCTCGACGCAGATAATTGAATCGGTTTTCAGCTAGTGATTTTATGAAAATGTCTGCTAATTGATGATCTGTGTTAATAAATTCTAAGCATATGTCCCTGTATTGTTGGTGATCACGCAAAAAATGATGTCGTATTTCTTTATGCTTTATGTGTGAGTGACATATTGGGTTCTTAGTCAAGTTAATCGTGCTAGTTCTATCACAGTAAATGAAAATCTTTGTGTAGTGCAGATTGTAGTCTTCTAGGATTTGCTTCATCCACAAAATCTGAGCACAACAACATCTTGCTACGACATACTCAGCCTCAGTTGTTGATAATGCTACAAAATTTTGTTTTTTGCTAAACCAGAGGACTAATCTTTTCCTAGGAAATGACATGTACCACTGGTACTTTTATGGTCTACTTTACATTCAGCAAAATCAGCATCTGAGTAACTAATTAGGTCAAAAGATATAGTTTTGGGATACCATAAATCGACTGCAGAAGTCCCCTTACGGTATCGAAAGATACGCTTAATGGCGCATAGGTATAATTCCTCAGGATTAGCTTGATATCGTACACAAATGCAAACACTAAACATAATATCCGGACGATTAGCAATTAAGTAAACTATCAACCATAACTTGATACTTACGATGGTCGATTGGTTTGACACTTTCATAAATGTCAAGATTTGTTGATGTTGCCACTGGAGTGTCGATAGGCTGTACGTTGTCGAAGTCGTACTTCTTTAGTAAATCCTTCGTGCACTTGGCTTGATTGATTAATATTCCCTATGAGTGTTATTTGATCTAAAGTCCTAGGAACTAGTTGAGCTCTCTCATCATACTCATTTCAAATTCACTCTGCATACACTTAGAAAAATCTTGACAGAGTGTTTTATTAGTAGAACCGAAAATAATATCATCAACATAAATTTGCACAAGTAAAATACTATCATCTGAAGATTGGATAAATAAAGCTGTATCAACTCTTTCTTTTGAAAAACTATTTTCAAGTAGGAAAGTACTTAGACGTTCATACCAAGCACGCATTGCTTGTTTGAGTCCATAGATAGCTTTTCTATTCTTGAAAACATGACAGGTTTTTGGAAATCTTCAAAACCAGGGGGTCATTTCACAAAAACTTCTTCCTTGAAAAATCGGTTTAAAAATGCACTTTTCACGTCCATTTGAAAAAGTTTAAAATTATGAAAACATTCAAATGGATAAACATGCGAATAGCTTCTAGTCTAGCAACATGAGCATATGTCTCGTCATAATCAACCCTTCTTCTTGATTATAACCTTGTGCCACAAGACGTACTTTATTGCATAAAACTTTTCCATCCTCACTAAGTTTATTTTGGAACACCCATTTGGTACCAATTATCGATTGACCAATAGGTTTAGGAACAAGTTTCCAAACTTGATTTCTTTCAAATTGAATAAGTTTCTCTTGTATGATATCAATCCAAAATTAATCATTAAAAGCATATGCTACTGTCTTAGGTTCTACGTGAGAAATAAATGCTACATTTACTGCTATATCTTTAGTATAAGAATGTGTACTTACGCCTTTGTATATATCACCTATTACGAGTGTTTCTGGATGGTTTGGCATAAATTTCATCCTCTTTGGTAGATTTTTCAGATAGCTCTCGTTGGTAGTAGTATCTTCTGGTGGTGCCTTGGTTTTGTTTTATACATTCTTATCGTCAATGTCGCAAGATCTCTAACTATTGAGCTCATCAAAATAAATGTTAATCGATTCTTTGACAATCATAAGTCTGCCTTAGAGTCGAACTTACCCAAGTTATCTTTGGTGTTCAGGATAAAACAGCGACAACCAAAAATCTTGAAATAGGAAATGTTTGGAATCCTTCCAAACCATAATTCATAAGGGATTTTCTTCGAGATAGGTCGAATTAACACCATATTTAAAATATGACAGAATGCACTAGCAGCTTCTGCCCAAAAATATTTTAAAAGATTATGCTGGTTCAGCATGACTCTAGCCATTTCACTTAGAGTTTGATTCTTTCGCTTCACAACACATTTTGTTGAGGAGTTATAGGACACGAAAACTCATGGTAGTATCCACTATCATCACAAATTTTTTTTGAAATCGGCATTTACGAATTCGCCACCATGACCACTTCGGATTCAAGTAATCATGAAGCCTTTTATGTTTTGTACCTTTTTGCAAAATATTTGAAATTCAACAACGGCATCATTTTTGTTTGATAAGAAGAAAACCCAAGTATAGCGAGAGAAATCATCGACTATAACAAAAGCGTAGTGTTTACCGCCAAGACTAACGACTCTACTAGGACCAAATCAATCCATATAAATTAACTGCAAGGCTCTAGAAGTACTTACAACGTTGATGGATTTAAAGGATGACCTAGTTGCTTTATTTTTTTCACAGTCAGCACATACAATATCTCTCTTGAATGTAATTTTTGAGAGTCCTTTTACTAGATTTTTGGTGCATAACCATGAGATAGTGTCCATATTTGCATGTTCTAGCCTCATTTGCCAAAGCCAACTTTCATCCTGATTGGCTACTAGGCACTTTCCTGCATTGTAAATACATTTTAGAAAGAAAACAAAAATATTGTCTTTCCTGATCCCTTCTTATACGGGATTCCCGGTAGACATTTTATAGATAGGATATTTGTCATTCACAAGGTTGATGCCATAACTATTATCTGCCAAGTGACTTATGCTTAATAGGTTATGTTCCAACTCCGTGACTAGACAGACGTATTTTATTTTTAGGTAAGGAGGCGTAGCAACAGTGTCGTTACTAATAATATCACCTCTTAGATTATTGCCGATGGAGATGTATCCTTCTTTCTTCGTCGATAGCGTAACGAGTAAATATGCATCACCAGTCATGTGCCACAAACATTCGCTATTGAGTATCCACTTGCTTCTAGCATGAGAGGGTTGAGGGTCCACCTACAAAACGAGTAGATGAATCCTTTGGTACCCATTTCTTCAAGGATCCTTTATGATTAGTCTTAGGAATCCAAGCAAGTAAATTATTGTCAAAAAGCTTTTTAGCTCTACAATATTATGATATATGCCCGTGTGTACCACAATATGTGCATGTAAGTTTTAAAAAATGTGTTATTTGTTTCTGTGTTGACATTCTTGTGTCTTTCTTGGAAACCTATAAGTGAAAGCATGATTGTCAGAAACGTGCTTAGGTACTTTCTTCGGTTTAGTCCTTTGTCATGTATGCTTTGTGTTAGGACTAACCTTAGCTCGTGTAACAGGAATGGCCTGTTTTCCT
Organism: Iris pallida; assembly: GCA_029216955.1. Lineage (NCBI taxonomy): Eukaryota > Viridiplantae > Streptophyta > Magnoliopsida > Asparagales > Iridaceae > Iris > Iris pallida. The sequence continues at coordinate 3,442,535 of JANAVB010011197.1, read as the reverse complement.
AACTTGATCTATAACTTCTTGGAGACTGCACAAGACTCCTTATATTTGGCAGTCATATCTATGAGTCTTTGCTCAGTGACTAAGTGTCTTCTCTTCTGTATTGTAGAAGCATGAAAAATCTCAACTGATAACATTTATCCACCACAGTGCAGATAACACAAAGGCGCAGACCGAGTATTAAAAAGACAACAGAAGATACAGAAAGAAGTTTTGTTATTATTATGCCTACAAAGATCTAGTATAGATTCATCAAGGCTATATATAAAAGACTAATCCTACTTCTTCTACAAATGATCGATTACAGATTCAACAAGGCCTAGAGGAGTCTATAAGGGGTTTAGGCATCGTCAAAGCGCAGTCTCCCTTCTTCTCGGTACACATACTGGAAGATTGTTCCCCATTGAAGTGTATTCTGACTTTCTTGTGGGTGCAACCCTCCAAAAGCGCATCAGCTACTCGACTGAAGCGAGCAACTTCTTGAAGCAACAATTGGCCCGGGTTTCCAGAAGGCGCAGAAGGTCTCAAAAGCCCAGAATGGGCAGGACAGAGCACAACCTGTGGTTCTTCGGGCTGGCCATCCACCCACAAGCTAGGTCGTCAGGACCTCGAAGACCTCCAAGGCGTCGCCCAGGATCGAACTCCTCATGAAAAGCGTTCCAATACGTTCCAAGGCTCGTCAATAGTTCTTCTATGGAGGCATAGCCCTTTTGACTCTTCGGAAGAAACTCCCCCATTATATAGGATGGGAGTGGTCCAAAACACAGGCCATACGGCCAACGATCAAAATTCCCATATTAATGGGACCAACTTAGGACTAAACACGATGAACCTCATTAAATAAAGTTCATTCGACTAAGTACTAGACTATCCTAGGATCACTTGAAATTCCCTAAATAACGGTGGCAATTAGGAGGGAGGCGTTCATTAAGGAGCGGTCATTTATTGCTCTTTAAAAGAAGACTTCAAAGCCAATGCCTTCAATCCAGAGGCACAGCTACATCCCTGCGCCAACCTCAGGCGCAGACTGGTGATGTTTTCACACCACCTCAACTCTAACGACGCAGCACTCCGCTCCAACCCAGACGCTTAACTACCTTTCGTCAGAGACTTGGAAGACAACATTTGCCTCTAGCACAAGCCCGACTACTACACTAAAGCACAGTAAAATGGTCTATTTGAAGGTGCAGCCTACTCGTCTCCCTAAAGCATAGTGACTTTACATAAAACACAGCCTACTCGTTGCCCCTAAAACACAGAGGCCCCATTGTCTTCGAAATATAGTCCACTTGTCGCCTTAAAGCACAGATGTTCCATCGTCTACAGAAGCACAATCTGTACTCGTCGCCCCATAAGCGCAGCCAGCATTTGCTGAAGCATAGATGGTATGGTCCGAACCAATCAGTTTGTTTAAATCTCAGACGAAGATTACATATAATCTAAATCTGAGATAAAATCCCATGATTTGCTCGGCTACATCCGAACAAGCAAATCAACACGCGCCATGTGTCACCTTATTTTGTTATTTGATAACCACCAGAGACCTTATTTGAGGGGAATCTCAGTACATGCCACGTGTCAGCGCCATAGAAGCCCACACCGTACAATGACGATAAATTTCTTCATATCTCGAAACCCTAATGCACATCGCATATGTGCCCATCTCCCCTATAAATAAGAGAGGTTTTCCTCCAATAAGACGATCGACAAGGAGAAGAAGATCCACAGAATTATAAAAATCTTCAACTTCGACGTCCTCCTGATCGACAACCCTAGATTTCCATCAAAGGCACTAGAAAGTCAGAGCAAGTCTCATATCATCATCGGATCATCAACGAAGTAAAGGAGCCGATGTAGTACTCGATCTCCACTGTCAAACTTTCCCAAAAACTTTTATACTTAGATTTCTTCGCATAACAATCGATTGTACTCTTTTTTACGTTCATAACACAAAAAGTTCGTTCAACCTTTTTTCATGTCGAACAAGATGGCGACTCTGCTGGGGACTACCTTCTCCTTTAACGAGAAGATGGTGATGCAATCCGATGATGACTTGCTAGGATCCTCTCAGAAGATGTTAGTCATACGCTTCGACCAGCAAGCCTTTGAAAATCTCCTTTCTGAAGAGAAGTCGAGCCCTTCGAAGAGGTTCGTAAAACCGAAGAAGTCTAGACGGACCTGTGTACCTAAGGTGGTTGTGACGAGCAGTACGATGGAGAGGACTGCTCCTCAGACCCTCCTCGTCGATGAAGCCCCAAAGATCCTTTCGACCGTTGATGCCGGACCATCTCTCTCTCTCTCATCCCATGCTCGAAAATGCAGAGAAGAGCATGACTATCCTATGGCAAGCATGACAAAGGTGCAACGCAGAAAATAGCAGATTATGGTTTGCCTGCTCGTGGAGGATGCTACACCGGTGAGTACTTCTACCTTCGACAGAATAACCGGTCCATCGGGTATGGCCATGTTGGATTCCGAATACTACACATCATCTAATCCTGGTAGGAGAAGATCTAAGGCAGCCCTCGCCCCATGCGATCAAAGTGTTATACCTATGGCGGACGGGAGGCCCGCGTTGACAGTAACGTACGTAGCCGATGGAAAGCTATACAAGACTACCCAAGACTCTCTGAAGCCTCGTTCGACGGAACCCCGTCATCCTTTGAGCACCCACTCGTACTACTCAAGGCTGGGGTACATCATCAATGACTCTCTGATCGAGGTATACTCGGTTCTCACCTACAGGAGTTTAAAGAATGAATGCCTTCTCTATATCTCTTCGACTGCACACAGCGCTCTTGTGTACATGAAGGAAGTAGAGGCATGAAGACTTCGTCTGCTTCCTGTGAGCGTAGGACGAGAGAAGAATCTGATATGTTGTTGGTGTCTAAATCAAGACCCAACTGTACTCAGTTTACCATCAACTTCTGTTGTTGTCAAGCAGATCCATTACCACCAAAGAGGAGGTCCGTCTTTCAAAGGCTGCGGTCGAGAACTGGTAAAGAAGAAAAGCTCCGCATTGCTTCATACAATGTTGTTCAGGACTCTCCATTCCAGAAGAAGCTATCCAAGAAACCCCTTTTCTCGGTTGGAAAGTCCAAATACCGGCCTGGGGGTAGCAAGAAGCCTGTGCTAAAGGAAGGCGTGTTCCAACACACGCGCACCAAGGATGGATCGTCGTCACAAGAAGACGGTTCATCGACCGCTGCACCTCCTAGGGGTAGCCAGCCTGCTACGGTATATAACAACCCGTCGTTTCAGTATGACGAAGAGACATAAGACACCGACACTTCTGCGGGCGCAAGCAGTCATAAGTCCAGGATTAGGAATAATGTCAAGTCGGAGGAAGATCACAACTTACCCGTGTTCCCAAAAAACGATGAGCACCGGCACTCCGAACCAGAAAGCAAAAGATCTACCACCCCTTCTACTTACATGCACATAGCATCTGTGCACATGGCAGCTGATGACAACGAAGAATCAAGCGAAAGTGCTGATCAACAGAAACACATTGAGGCTCTCGAAGGAAGTCTTAACGTATTGAACATATCCATGCAGACTTTATCCTCTATCATTCTGGAGATCAAAGAAAGATTGGTTCCCACTGCCTCCACACCTGCGACTCCGACGGTTTGTGATGGGTCTAGTACCTTCCCATCATAAACCAAGTCGCGTAGTCGTCGGCCACTCTGTCGACCATTAATCCAGTAGTATCCAATGAAATACAACAAGCACTCGAGGAGTTATACGCTCGCCATGATGCCAAAGAAAAGTGAGCCACACTTCGAAAGATGGGCATCCAACAGCCTTATCCTGCTGAGTAGGATGATGTGGTTTATCCTTCCAAATATAAACTACAGACTATCACACCTTATGATACTAAGGAGTCGCCCAGACGATACTTGAGGTACCTTGCCTCAGTAACAAGACACCTCCCAAAGGACAACACCCTTCTCACCAGCATCTTTGTTGGAGCTCTACAGGGGACGGCCTATGAATGGTTCTGCAGTTTGCCCGACAAATGCATTAAATCTTTTGAAGATGTAAAGAACATGTTCCTAGAATGGTTCTATGAAGGAGGGCTAGACATGATGATGTGTACTCTCATGGACATCATTCAGAAAGAAAAGGAGCCTGTACGAGCGTAGATCGAACGGTTCCCCCAGGTCGCCCTAAGGCTACCTCCAGGCATGCCTGAGCCCATGCTCATGGATTCATGCCGCAAGAATATGCTTTCTGTCATTAAACTATGGCACAGTTCTCCCTACACCGAGTGGATGCCTTTCATTACTGAAGTAGACGTAGCTCAGAAGAAGGCACAAGACGCACATCTTCTGGGTCTGAACTTTCCCTCTATTGAAGATAAAGGGAAGCGAGTAAAAGACGGTAAAGGCAAGCAAGCTTTGGCCGTCAATATTACAAAAGGTCAAGCGCTCGTGAGCTCCAAGCAAGCCGAAGCACAGAAGCCGAAGGAAACCTACTCCTTCAATGGTGAAGACACTCTCGAGTTATTCAAGATGTTGACCAAGTACGGCAGGCTGCAGCTTCCACCTTCCAAGCGTCCTGACGAAGTAGGAAAGGTAGATAATCCTAAGTACTACCGTTACCAGCAGTACATCAACCACTCAACACGCGACTGCTACGTGTTGAAAAGACAGATTCAACGTCTTATCGAGGCCAAAGTCATCTCCTTCGATTATGAAGAAAAACTGTAACGACCAACATGGTCATGATACAGTTTGGGAGCTTTCCGATAGCCGTTCTCTCCATATGTGCCATACTGTACCTGCTAACCGTCTTCTTACTTTGTCGAATACTTCTAATCCATTATTCTTGGCATTCTTTATATCTTTGACAACCTCCGGTAGCTCCTCTGCAGTCGATCCCGTGATTCCTGACCTGCTTGCAATCCCTCTATATCTGACCAGATATGGAACACTCAAAGAAAAGATCATTCCTTGTTTCCATTCTGGATCCACATAATATACAACTTAGATCTGGGACAGGGATGCCCATGCGGACCAATCTCGATTTGAAGTAGTCGGTCTTTTACTGCTTTGTACAGGGATAATTGCATCTTCATTGCAACTTTCTTAACCTATACCACTTCAGTCCATTCGACTTGAGTTCCCCTTGGTCGTACAAGTTCATAAACGTCCTTCGCCACAAACTCACCACCCGCATATCCTTTCCATTCCCATCTATCCCACCTTCCTCTCTATTGATGTCTACCTCCACAATTTCCGCTTCCATCCACTGGCCCACCGAACGATTTATGATATTCCAGCTCCCATTATGTATTAAGACTGACACATTCTTATCCGCTCCATAGAGATTAAATATAGGCCAGCCCATACGGTCGATCATGGTTTGATGACCTAACCAAGGATCAAACCAAAGGTTGGTCTTTAAACCATCATGTATCATCCGTCTAATCTTTCCTTTCAGTAATGTTTGGATACAAAGAATATTTTTGAAAGTAACTAAGAAGTATTGTCTATATTTTGCACCCAAAAATTATTGTCCTTCACATACCTGCTTGGCATCCAACGAGCCCATAATGATTTGCCTTCAAGGAATCTCCAAGCCAATTTGTGCAGAACTACTTCTCGGATAACTTTCAACGATCTAAGGCTAATACCCCCTTCTTTTTTTGGTCGGGTCAGTTCGTCATAATATATTATATGTATCCCGTCTTTCCAGATGAAGTTTGCGCACATTTTGTCAATTTTCTAAATAGTGCAGTCAGGTATGTAAATAGCCTGCATCCAGAAACTAGCTATTACATGAATCACTGATCGAATGAGTTTAACCCTCCCTTCGAATGATAACACATGTGCTTGTTATCCTTCCAACTTCGCCTGAACATATTGGACTAATCCCTGACACTTAGCATCTAAGACATAATTAATAGACAGAGGTAGACGAAGATAACGAACCGGTAATTGATCTAACTCTATCCGGAGCATTTGAGTCCATTTATCTTTCTCAGGACAATCCCGATTAAGATATATATGGATTTTTTCTCTGTTAATAAGTAGACCCGACATTATAGCAAATTCATCTAATATACTGTTCAGAGCAGCTATAGCTCTCTCTGTTGGCTCTTTGAACACGAGAAGATCGTCCACATATATTAGGTGAGACGCAGCAGGCTGCATCCTCTTATAGAGTGGAATGATACGTTTAGAGACCACAACAAGCTCCATCTGGCATGAAAAATACTCTATAATTATAGTAAACAGATAGGGGGAAAGCGGATCCCCCTCACTACCAAAATAAGTCATATTGGCGACAACATTAGCGACGTCAGTTAAAAACGTTACTATTTTTGTTGTATTTAGCGACGAATACAGATGACGTTGCTAAATGTCACTTTTAGCGATAGTAATTGACATGTTATATGGTTTGGAAAGGAAACGTCTTGGTGTAGTCGGAGAACGTCGTTGTTTTGTTTTAGTCAGTGACGTCCAGCAACTCATCTACTAAAATGTCGCCAGTATTTTAGTGGACAACAACGTTTAGCGACGTCTCTTTCGGACGTCACTAAATTATTTCATATAGGGTTTGTTGGCGAATCGAATATTTATTATTACCCCCCAAACTTTTCATTCTCCCGCACTCCCTAAAGTTTCTCTCCCCCTCCCTCTCTCATCTCCGGCGACCCCCTTCCCTCTCGTCTCCGACGACCCCCCTTCCCCGAGCGACCCCTTCCCTTTGGCGACCACCCTCCCACGGATGCTGCTCCACTCCTCTACCGCCGATATCCTCGTCGCCGCTGGTCCAGTCCCCTTCGTTGCTGCTCCAGCCCAGACGACCCCGACCCGACTCTGACCAAGGCAGGTAAACCCTAACCCTATCTCCCTTTTTCTGATACGACACAGACATACTGACACAGACATACAGACACGAGACACTTATGCACTGACACAGACACACACACACGCTGACATGACACACTTTGACATACACACGACACACATACTGACACACGACACACACGCACACACACACGTTGACACGACATAACCTGATATCCCTTATATATAGGTATATATGTGAAGATATATATATATTGTATCTTATATATGTACATGTGAATATTCATTTATGTATATATAGAGGTATATCTAGCTAGGTTCACAACGGGTGCATGTTGTACTACAAAGATGACAAGGATGAAGATGCGTGCAGATTTTGTGGTGCTGATCGCTACAAGGAAAAAAGTTTAAGTAGGAATTCCGGTGCAAGGAAGCCGATCGATTCGATGCACTACTTGCCTTTGACGTTGCGATTACAAAGGTTGTTTATGGTGAAGGAGACTGCCGAAACATGAGTTGGCACAGGCGAGAACAGATCGATAGAGTTTTGGATCATCCATCCGATGGAGAAGCATGGAAGCACTTTGATCGAGAGTATCCAAATTTTTCTTCCGATCCGTATAATGTAAGATTGGAGTTATCCTTTGACGGTTTTACCCCGTTCGGACTTTTGGGTTTCAATATTCGTGTTGGCCGGTGATTGTCACTCAGTACAACCTACCGCTGTGGATGTGTATGAAGACTCCTTACATGTTCCTAATGGTTATTATTTCGGGTTCGAACAATCCGAAAAGGAATATCAATGTGTACTTACAGCCATTGATAGATGAATTGAATCAACTGTTGGAAGTAGGCGCCAATATGTTTGATATTTCCAGAAAGCAAAACTTTCAGATGAGGCCAGTATTGATGTGGACCATCAATGAATTTTCAGCCTATGGAATATTATCTGAATGGAGCACTCATGGCCGTCTCTCATGTCCGTATTACATAGACCGCATAAAAGCTTTTCTTTTGAAATACGGAGAAAAATTGTGCTTCTTCGATTATCATCGACAGTTCCTGCCGAAGGACCATCCGTTCTAGAGGAACAAGAATGCTTTTCATGTCGGCATTGTGGGGAAGGCCAATCCACTGCCAAGGTAGACTAGAGACGATATGGAAGGAGGTCAAGGATTTTCCAAGTGCTATCGAATAGCCTACAAAGGGATACAAGTGTGATGAATTTGGCCGCGCTTATAATTAGACGAAAAGAAGTATATTCTGGGTCCTGCCATATTAGAGTACCAATCTGATCAGACATAACCTTGATGTCATGTATATCGAGAAGAATGTGTTTGACAACATAATTAATACTATGATAGACGTAAAGGGAAAGACGAAAGGCAATCCCAAGGCCAGGTTGGACTTGGAAGATATATGCAGACATCCTGTGTTACATTTGATAAAGGAAGACAATGGAAAGTATAAGCAGCCTAAGGCAATTTTCTTACTAGACATGGAGGATAAAGGAAGACTTTGTAGGTGGATTCAGGGACTAAATTTTTCTGACGGGTATGTACCGAATTTAAGAAGATGTGTCGACCAGAAGGAGAACAAACTGACGGGTATTAAGAACCACAACTGTCACGTATTTATGGAGAGGTTAATTTTGATCGTATTTCAGAAATTATTACCGTCGGTCGTTTGAGATCCGTTAACAGAGCTGAGCATATTCTTCAGAAATCTTTGTTCTACTAAGTTGCTTGTCGATCGTCTAGAAAAGCAAGAGAAGGACATTGTGGTAATACTGTGCAAGCTTGAAAGGGTGTTTCCTCCTAGATTTTTCGACTCCATGGAGCATTTGCCAATTTATCTTTCCTACGAGACACGTTTTGGTGGGCCCATCGATTATCGGTGGTATACCCGTTTGAGCGGCATTTGAACCACCTAAAAAAAGGAGAAAAATAAGGCTCGGGTCGAGGGTTCTATTTGTGAATCCTATGTTCTCAAGGAGATTACAAATTTTTGCTCGATGTATTTCAAGCCACATGTTGCAACTAATAGAACAAGAGCTCCGAGAAACGACGATGGATATCTTGAATCTAATGAAGTAATACTGAAAGTCTTCAATCTTTTCGAAAAACCTTCGGAGAAAATGAAGAAAAGATATTTGAATGACGAGGAACTAAGGACTACTCAGTTATATATATATATATATATTACTCAAATGCGACAAGGATGAAGTGGAGAAGCTCGAGGGGTAAGTAACTAATACGTCCACATTTATGTAATGTATGCATGTAATAGTATCCAATATTATTATTACACTAATTGGTCGATGAGTTATTATTTTTAGCACATTTAATGATGAGGTGAGGTCAAATAGACAATACATAACGGATGAAGAACTGGAACATGAAATGAGACATTATTTTCCTTCATGGTATGCTGAATTTAATTTCTTATCTTGTGGTATTTAGGTCGATCGTCCGGACGCAACACTAGAGAATAAGTCTATTATAATTCCAGCTATGGGGCCCATTTATTCCCTCAAAATTTGGCCAAGCTATTGTTTGAATGGATTTAGGTTCAAGTCAATAAATGCTCTAATCAGATAGAACTTTTTGGATATTGATTTGACCAAAAATAGTTGTTTGTGTATCAAATCTACAAACTACAAATATGTCGATCCGGACAATGATTTCGATGGCGTCTTACAGGAGATTGTGGAGTTGACAAATAAGTATGGCATAGAGCCGGCTAAGATCGTGTTGTCCAGGTGTGATTGGTTCGATCTGATCCAAGATCAAGGTTAAAAAATTGACAAGCATGGTCTTGTGGATATTAACTACCGGCATCGATATCAAGGATACGAACCATTTGTCCTAGCAAGTCAGGCTCAACTAGTTTACTTCACTACTTATCCTAGACGGAAAATAATTAGGTTTGACTGGTGGGCAGTATGCAAGACTAAATCCAAAAATACCTACGATATTGACGAAATAGATTATCAGGAGGACGAGCTACCTATCGTAACAAATACAGTTGATGTGGACACAACGGAAGTTCCACATTACACGTCTAATCGTATAGAAGAGGTAAAAGTATCCGAAGAGGAAAACGAATTAGATGAAAGTGAAGATGAGTTGGAAGAGAAAGATAAGGATGCGAAGGACAAAGAAGATAAATTTTCAAAAGATTATTGAAAAGAAAATAAAATGTAAAATATGTTTAACCACTAATTAGTCTCCATGCAACATTAAATCTTCCACATTACATGTCTAATACTGTCATTTTGTTTAATTCTTAATTAATCTCTATGTTTTCATCAATCTTACCAGATGGCACCCATGACCCGAGCACGTCGCTTGAGAGAGGCAAATATGGCTGCTGAGGAGGTGGTGGTATCTCTTGCAGCTGAGGAGGTAGTGGTACCTAAAGCAGAGATGAAGTTCAAGGAAGAACTTTCTTCTACTATTAAGGAGGAAGTGATTCCTAAAGCCGATATAGTTGTGAAGGAGGAGGTGGCACCAGAAGGCATGTAAAACCCCTAAATTTCTACTATATTTTTTATTTATTAATTTGCATGAATTTAAAAATTTTTGTACTGTATGTCACGTAGTCGTATTGTACGTCGTATACAAAATTTTATTCTTGCTCGACGAGTGCGAATATGTGCGAGCGTACATATTTTAGAAATATTTTATTTATTATTTTATAGTTTCTAAATAATATATGCAATAATTATTTTACTATCTTACCAAGTTGTTATTTTATTTACCGAAGCCTTCATTTATGCAATTATTAAAAATAATTAATATTTTTATTATACTAGAAAAACATAGTTACGAAAATATTATTTGTATACATATATATTGATAATTATTTATTAGTTTATTTTAAATAATGTAATTTTCGAAATTAATTATTATAGTATTTTTGGAAAACATATTTTTGAAATTATTGTGAAAATTTAAATTTTGATTTGATTCCATGAATACATATTAGTAAACTAATATCTATATCTGAAATCGATTTGATTTTTAAACTAAGAATTTAATTGGATTTAAAATTTCATTTATATTGTAGTTGGATTTGGATTAGATTTGATTTGATTTATTGATTGATTTTAAATGAAGGATAGTATCTAAATTGGATTTGAATTAAATTTGGATTGGATTAGATTTGGATTTAATTGCTTTTAAATTTAATTTAGAAATATCCAATTGGGTTTGAATATCCTAATCCTATCCCAAGTGGGGATTACCACATCCTATAAATATAGGCAGGTACTCCTCCACCTTATTCATCTTCCATAAATTCCTCCACAAATAAATTCCACAAGTGCAGTGTCTCGTGTCCGTGTCATCTTCCATTCTTATTCCAATATTTATTTACAATTACATTATTTTCTTCCGTGTCGGACACCCCCGACAATTCAAATACCTAATCCCTATCTCTATTCTAACCCTGTTGACACCACCCCGGCCAAACCCTCCGGTCACCCCAAACCAAAATCTCAACCATCCCAACTATCCCCACACGATCGACCACCAATGTCGACTTCCTCATCATCCAACACCCCGCCGAAGCCAGCCCGTCTTCCCCGACTCGGCCGCCTCCATCGGCCATCAAACCACCACCACAACTACTGCCGTCACCTCCACCTGCATCTCGGCCCCGGCCAAACCCAGTCCAACGCGTCCCACGCCACAACCACCCGACCTATTCCAGTTCCGCCACCGCCATCAGCGACGACCGCCAAACGCACCCCAACTCCTCACCGCCACCACCATCCTTCGTCGAACTCCTCGACTTCGGCCAAACATCGCAACAAAATACCAGAGTAGAAGAAAAAGAAGAAATAAACCATAACCTAACTCACCTCCTCCCGACCAGCGTCAGTCGCCGCCGCCCTCGCGCAAACGCCCCGGCGATCGGCCTCCCCTTGCCGCTCGGCGACCCGCCGCCGAGCTTCCACAGTAGTCGCCCGCGCCCTCCACCGCTGATCGCCGCTCCCGCCGGAAAAACCCCGCCGGTAACCCCTTTTCTTCAACCGCTGCCGCCTCCCTCGTGGACGACGGGGACCTCCGCCGCCTCCATGGACGGAGTCCCGTCGGATCGCCACGCCGATCCGCCACCGTGCCCCACTGAGACCGCGTCCGCCCCTTGTTTCCTCGCCTCCGCCGAACCCCTAAGCCTCCGGCGCCGTCCCTCTTTCCTCCTCCGACCCGCGCGCCGGCGACTCCATCTCTCCACCTCGACCCCTCCGGTCGACTTCCCCCTTCGAAACCCTCTCCCGACCTCGAATCGCTGCGCCGTCTCTAGGTGACTCCGCCCGGCCGACCGCCCTCTCGCCGCTCCACCGCTCAGACCCATCGCCCGCACCTCTCTCCCTCTCGAGCTTTCTCCCCAGCCGAAGCTCTCTCTCTCTCGATGTTTCCTCCCTCTTCTTTCCTCTCTCTCTCTCCTCTGCTCCTCTTTGTCCTCACGAGAAGAACAATTGCAGAGACAGCTCTGTCTCTTCTTATTTTATTTTTTGTTATTATTTAGTTTATTTTGTTTGTTTATTATTTAGGTTATTAATTTTTGTTGTTGTGGTTGTTGTTGTTTTTTTTACTATTTTGTTTTGGTTGTTTATTAAATTGTTTTCTTTTTTTTTTCTTTTTTTTTATCTGTCATTTTATTTATTATTATTATTATTATTATTATTATTATTATTATGGTAATATTATCATAAGTATTATTTTTGGTAGTATTATTCATATCATTACTATTAATATTTCTAAGTTATATTTGTAGCAAAATGTAATATTTGGCTTTGGGCCCGTATCTATTTTTCAAAGTGGAGTATTAGCCGTAAAATAATTTTTAAGATTTTATATACTTATATAAAATATTTTTGAATAAGAAAAATATAGGTTCCAAATTGTAGAGTAAATTTCTAAGTATTTTTAAATAATTATCTAGAAGTATTTTGTTATTAAAAATATAGTTTTCTAGTTAGAAATAATATTTTGTCAGAACTTAGAGTTTTAGCCGAAAGTGATTTCTATTTTAAAAAAAGTATTTGCCTAAAACTTCCTTCCACTAGTGTAATATTTTTTAAAAGTATTTTATAAAAGTTGTATATTTTATTTATCAAAAATTCCTTTCGATTATCCCTTTGTCCGCAACTAAGCCCATTACTCCTTTCCTTCAACCAAATTTTGGTCAACTTTATGTCATTCCTAGTTAACTTGACCATCCTGGACCCAATGAAACTGTCCGTGCCACCATCCGAGGTTACCATGTATAGTTGTTGCACCAAAGTCGCAGTTCATGCCACATTGATTATCGCAGCACACCAGGCGCTCTACCAGGCAAGACACCTTGCCATTAGCTGTTTACTTATTTTAGCTCATATTTCATGCATGTCTATTATTTTTTTTATGCAAAATAAACTATGATACATAGCATAACTGTTAGAACTTACCGTTCATTATATTTTCTGCTGTGTATTATTTTTCTTACAAATTAAACCTAATTTTAAGGGACCACCTTGTATGTCGCATTCATTGGCCTTGACACGTTGTAAATACGAAGTTGTGTGTCGCATGTAGAACACGAAAGTGCGTGATTGGCTGGCCACCAGTACGTACAAGCCGTGCGATAGGAATAACCGCTAATAGAGGTTGCATGCTAGTTTGACTTAGCGGTTATAGTGGTTTGTGTTGTGGATACAACACAGTAGGCATTGGGCGGGGAGGATAATTTCTTAGCGTATGGGCTTCGATGCACTTTCCCTTTGTAATCCGTGAGCTCCACCGAAGACGCGGGTCAGATTACCCATGATTACTGACGGCCACTGACGATTCTGCGGAACGTCATGCTCTTACTGCTTGGGCCTCTAGTGCCCCAAGGGGGGGACTATGCCGATCCTATTTAGCCAGGGCCCATGCGTAGGAAGGATTGTTCTTAACTACATATCACATAGAACGGTAGGCTACCCTATCCGTTAGGTACGAGTACTTTTGGTTTGGGTACTTGTATCTGACCGTGACTTGGAACAATAATTTGTCGCGGATTAGTTCGTCACATCTTGTCCTTGTTTGGTTGTAGGTGTGACTTACTATTTCGATGAGAAGGTATTGAACCTTGTTGGAGTCCGGATACCATATCGGATTCTTAGCATGGAAAGATACGTTACCGTGAATTAGTTTACCATCTCCTGTCCTTGTTTGGTTGGAGGGATGGTACGCTCGTTCGGTAGGTGCGTATTGGACCATGTTATAAACTTGATTTACTTATTTATTGAGCAATATTTATTCAGTTTATATGGCATGCTATTATGTGTCTTGTTACGTCCCTCTAAGGACCTGGTTGTCTTGCCAGGTGTGTGCTATTGTCATTTGCAGGTGCTTTAGCTCTAGCCGTGTTCATTGCTATTTCTCTAGGATGATTGCACTTGGATCGTCTTCGCTTCGCTCGCCAAATTTATTGATTCTATCATGTACTTTTCTTTATTTTGTTGCTAGTGGATTTGTCTCCACCCAACATCTTGTATCAAGACAAATTCATAATTGAGTATATGATATCTTTTATTCTTATGGATGAAATTAGTTATATATGGTTCTACTGCATTTTACAGCCTATGTATCCATACGAGGTTTCCATATATTGGAGTATACTTCGTATGAATACAGCTGGCATGTCTACGTTCCTAGTCCTACGTATTTTGGGACTGGGGCATTACATATTTTTGTGGTGGCCCATGCAGGTCAACATAAATTGTTTGGTTACTTTACCGTACCAAGCAAGCCTGCGAATAGGATTAGAAGTCTAGGATCTCATCCACATACTTGACCTATTTCCTTGATTTTATCTACCGTTTGACTCATCAATTGCATCTTGCTTGCTTCCTTCCATCCCTATTCTTCTCTTCCCTTCGTGCTTGAGATTGACCCTACTAGTTAGTTGCCCCAAAATACCATTAGTTTAATTATTTAAGTTGGGTAGAATACCTTATGACTTAGCAACCCCTTTGACCTAGTGACCTATAGTAGCAAGCTTATTTAGATCCTAGAATCTAGAGGACCTAACCCGTCTAACTAACCAAGGACTTGGACAAGAAGACTATAGGACGACTGTATAGGAACCAACACATGAAATGACTTAGAATCATTATTCTTCTTTCAATCTTAATCTCTCGTGCCTATGCTTTTACCATCTTGACTAATGATGCTAATGTAGCCTAGTTTTTGCAAGCTTAATCTTTTATCAAGCTTGTTTCAAGACATATGTTATGTGGGCATGTCCACTAATATATGGTCTAATCAGAACCGGTGCATGATGGTCTGATCAACCGAGTGCACTTGGTTCGCTTTGGTCTATTACTCTACATGGATGGGGACATAATTAAACTTGGCCCTTACAATCCCATCCACGACTGCTTTGACAATTCTTTTAAAATTGTACGATCGCCTTTGAATCACGTATTCATATTCGATGACGCCTCCTTGAACTCTATCTTGCTTCGCCTTCACCTACTTTAGAAAGACGAAGGCGTATACTAGCACTTCCTCTCGCCTTCCTATCGGCTATGACCATTCTCCCTCGATATTGCTATATCTTCATCCTAAACTCCTCGCCCTCCTTCTCGGCCTATAATTACTGTCATGACCTTCTAATCGAGTAAATCTAATTCATTCTCTAATCGTGCCCTCAACCTACCCTCAAGAGACCATAACTTTAAGGTCTTTAAATTATTTTATTTTACTTGAACCCATACTATTCTTTACTGCGTGTCATCTTAAACATTTCTTGCGTTAATCCATGACTATCTTCGCCTTATCGAAATCACGACGCTAATGCAAGTTTTCATTAAACGTCGTTTCCTTGTCTTGATTTGACTATGCTTTCTTATCGATACCCCTTGTGCCTTTCACCCCCCTACAAATCCTTAATTTCGAGGACGACATTCTTTTAAGTTGGGTAGGATGTAAAACCCCTAAATTTCTACTATATTTTTTTATTTATTAATTTGCATGAATTTAAAAATTTTTGTACTGTATGTCACGTAGTCGTATTGTACGTCGTATACGAAATTTTATTCTTGCTCGACGAGTTCGAATATGTGCGAGCGTACATATTTTAGAAATATTTATTTATTATTTTATAGTTTCTAAATAATATATGCAATAATTATTTTACTATCTTACCAAGTTGTTATTTTATTTACCGAAGCCTTCATTTATGCAATTATTAAAAATAATTAATATTTTTATTATACTAGAAAAACATAGTTACGAAAATATTATTTGTATACATATATATTGATAATTATTTATTAGTTTATTTTAAATAATGTAATTTTTGAAATTAATTATTATAGTATTTTTGGAAAACATATTTTTGAAATTATTGTGAAAATTTAAATTTTGATTTGATTCCATGGATACATATTAGTAAACTAATATCTATATTTGAAATCGATTTGATTTTTAAACTAAGAATTTAATTGGATTTCAAATTTCATTTATATTGTAGTTGGATTTGGATTAGATTTGATTTGATTTATTGATTGATTTTAAATGAAGGATAGTATCTAAATTGGATTTGAATTAAATTTGGATTGGATTAGATTTGGATTTAATTGCTTTTAAATTTAATTTAGAAATATCAATTGGGTTTGAATATCCTAATCCTATCCCAAGTGGGAATTCCCACATCCTATAAATATAGGCAGGTACTCCTCCACCTTATTAATCTTCCATAAATTCCTCCACAAATAAATTCCACAAGTGCAGTGCCTCGTGTCCGTATTTGTGTCCGTGTCATCTCCCATTCTTATTCCAATATTTATTTACAATTACATTATTTTCTTCCGTGTCGGACACCCCCGACAATTCAAATACCTAATCCCTATCTCTATAATAACCCTGTTGACACCACCCCGGCCAAACCCTCCGGTCGCCCCAAACCAAAATCTCAACCATCCCAACTATCCCCACACGACCGACCACCAATGTCGACTTCCCCATCATCCAATACCCCGCCGAAGCCAGCCCGTCTTCCCCGACTCGGCCGCCTCCATCGGCCATCAAACCACCACCACAACTACTGCCGTCACCTCCACCTGCATCTCGGCCCCGGCCAAACCCAGTCCAACGCGTCCCACGCCACAACCACCCGACCTATTCCAGTTCCGCCACCGCCATCAGCGACGACCGCCAAACGCACCCCAACTCCTCACCGCCACCACCATCCTTCGTCGAACTCCTCGCCTTCGGCCAAACATCGCAACACAATACCAGAGTAGAAGAAAAAGAAGAAATAAACCATAACCTAACTCACCTCCTCCCGACCAGCGTCAGTCGCCGCCGCCCTCGCGCAGACGCCCCGGCGATCGGCCTCCCCTTGCCGCTCGGCGACCCACCGCCGAGCTTCCACAGTAGTCGCCCGCGCCCCTCCACCGCTAATCGCCGCTCTCGCCGGAAAAATCCCGCCGGTAACCCCTTTTCTTCAACCGCTGCCGCCTCCCTCGTGGACGACGGGGACCTCCGCCGCCTCCATGGACGGAGTCCCGCCGGATCGCCACGCCGATTCGCCACCGTGCCCCACTGAGACCGCGTCCGCCCCTTGTTTCCTCACCTCCGCCGAACCCCTAAGCCTCCGGCGCCGTCCCTCTTTCCTCCTCCGACCCGCGCGCCGGCGACTCCATCTCTCCGCCTCGACCCCTCCGGTCGACTTCCCCCTTCGAAACCCTCTCCCGACCTCGAACCGCTGCGCCACCTCTAGGTGACTCCGCCCGGCCGACCGCTCTCTCGCCGCTCCACCGCTCAGACCCACCGTCCGCACCTCTCTCCCTCTCGAGCTTTCTCCCCAGCCGAAGCTCTCTCTCTCTCTCGATGTTTCCTCCCTCTTCTTTCCTCTCTCTCTCTCCTCTGCTCCTCTTTGTCCTCACGAGAAGAACAATTGCAGAGATAGCTCTGTCTCTTCTTATTTTATTTTTTGTTATTATTTAGTTTATTTTGTTTGTTTATTATTTAGGTTATTAATTTTTGTTGTTGTGGTGGTTGTTGTTTTTTACTATTTTTTTGGTTGTTTATTAAATTGTTTTCTTTTTTTTCTTTTTTTTATCTGTCATTTTATTTATTATTATTATTATTATTATTATTATTATTATTATTATTATGGTACTATTATCATAAGTATTATTTTTGGTAGTATTATTCATATCATTACTATTAATATTTCTAAGTTATATTTGTAGCAAAATGTAATATTTGGCTTTGGGCCCGTATCTATTTTTCAAAGTGGAGTATTAGCCGTAAAATAATTTTTAAGATTTTATATACTTATATAAAATATTTTGAATAAGAAAAATATAGGTTCCAAATTGTAGAGTAAATTTCTATGTAGTTTCAAATAATTATCTAGAAGTATTTTATTATTAAAAATATAGTTTTCTAGTTAGAAATAATATTTTGTCAGAACTTAGAGTTTTAGCCGAAAGTGATTTCTATTTTAAAAAAAGTATTTGCCTAAAACTTCCTTCCACTAGTGTAATATTTTTTAAAAGTATTTTCTAAAAGTTGTATATTTTATTTATCAAAAATTCCTTTCGATTATCCCTTTGTCCGCAACTAAGCCCATTACTCCTTTCCTTCAACCAAATTTTGGTCAACTTTATGTCATTCCTAGTTAACTTGACCATCCTGGACCCAATGAAACTGTCCGTGCCACCATCTGAGGTCACCATGTATAGTTGTTGCACCAAAGTCGCAGTTCATGCCACATTGATTATCGCAGCACACCAGGCGCTCTACCATGCAAGACACCTTGCCATTAGCTGTTTACTCATTTTAGCTCATATTTTATGCATGTCTATTATTTTCTTTATGCAAAATAAACTGTGATACATAGCATAACTGTTAGAACTTACCGTTCATTATATTTCCTGCTGTGTATTATTTTTCTTACAAATTAAACCTAGAATTAAGGGACCACCTTGTGTGTCGCATTCATTGGCCTTGACATATTGTAAACACGAAGTTGTGTGTCGCATATAGAACACGAAAGTGCGTGATTGGCTGGCCACCAGAACGTACAAGTCGTGCGATAGGAATAACCGCTAATAGAGGTTGCATGCTAGTTTGACTTAGCGGTTATAGTGGTTTGTGTTGTGGATACAACACAGTAGGCATTAGGCGGGGAGGACAATTCCTTAGCGTATGGGCTTCGATGCACTTTTCCTTTGTAACCCGTGAGCTCCACCGGAGACACGGGTCAGATTACCCATGATTATTGACGGCCACTGACGATTCTGCGGAACGTCATGCTCTTACTGCTTGGGCCTCTAGTGCCCCAAGGGGGGGACTATGCCGATCCTATTTAGCCAGGGCCCATGCGTAGGAAGGATTGTTCTTAACTACATATCACATAGAACGGTAGGCTACCCTATCCGTTAGGTACGAGTACTTTTGGTTTGGGTACTTGTATCTGACCGTGACTTGGAACAATAACTTGTCGCGGATTAGTTTGTCACATCTTGTCCTTGTTTGGTTGTAGGTGTGACTTACTATTTCGATGAGAAGGTAATGAACCTTGTTGGGGTCCGGATACCATATCGGATTCTTAGCATGGAAAGATACGTTACCGTGAATTAGTTTACCATCTCCTGTCCTTGTTTGGTTGGGGGGATGGTACGCTCGTTCAGTAGGTGCATATTGGACCATGTTATAAATTCGATTTACTTATTTATTGAGCAATATTTATTCAGTTTATATGGCATGCTATTATGTGTCTTGTTACGTCCCTCTGAGGACCTGGTTGTCTTGCCAGGTGTGTGCTATTGTCATTTGCAGGTGCTTTAGCTCTAGCCGTGTTCATTGCTATTTCTCGAGGATGATTGCACTTGGATCGTCTTCGCTTCGCTTGCCAAATTCATTGATTCTATCATGTACTTTTCCTTATTTTGTTGGTAGTGGATTTGTCTCCACCCAACATATTGTATCAAGACAAATTCATAATTGAGTATATGATATCTTTTATTCTTGTGGATGAGATTAGTTATATATGGTTCTACTGCATTTTACAGCTTATGTATCCATACGAGGTTTCCATATATTGGAGTATACTTCGTATGAATACAGCTGGCATGTCTACGTTCATAGTCCTACGTATTTTGGGACTGGGGCGTTACAAGGCAGTTGTACTGGGATTTTCAGTCATCCAGCTCCTATGGATATTGATCTTGCTGGCGTGGATCCTACTTATGCGCAGTGGCTGAGGAGGGAGATCGCTCTGCGCCGGCGTAGAGGGCTCCCAATATGATATGACTTTTGACCGAATTTGTTTTCGGTATACTTATTTCTGTGTTAGACTTGGATGCTTTTACAACTCTTGATGTTTCTTATTTTCTAAACATGGTTATTATCTAGACTTGAATGTTTCTGGATGATATTATCTAGACTTGGTTATTATCTAGAAATTTAACGGAGGGTTGCTCCGGGTCTATTTTTATAAACTGTGATATGTTAAATGTATGGTTATTATCTTGTAGATATCTATTTTTATCAGGTATGGCAGAATGCAGAGGATTGTACCTTCATGCTAGTAGAGGAGCATCCCGTGACGGTAGAGGTTCCACCGGTGGACCAAGTGGTACTCCATTAGTGGATGATGGTTCCGGACCCTCGTCTTATAGTACTCCAGTCTACCAACCACTCAGATCTCCGAGTGGATCGGCAGCTTGTGGCAGTACTCCTGGGATAGATAGTTCTAGGCCAAATCCTAGCCCGTCCAGCATTTCTGCTACGAACGGTACTATAGAGACAGAGTAGCGGGTGGAGGAGGTCGCACCGACTCCGACACCATATGATCTGAGCAATCCCCCATGTGCCCCTCCGAACGAGACGAGGATGGAGATTTGGTCCGACGGACCTACAAAGTAAGTTAATTAGTTAACATTTACTTATACATATTTTATATATTCATGAATTTAATTATCGTTGTGTAGATATCGTCCCCCGTCAGTTCAGAGGGCATTGGGGCAATTTTTGAGGTCCAACTATGGCGGCCCTTGGATCAACTATTCGGATGCCTCGGACGAGAGGAAGGCATTCTGGTTTACCCACTTCAAGGTAACTAAGTATATTACTTTTAGTATACATCATCTTTTATGCATATTATGTAACTAACTAATTTTAATTCTTCTAAAAAATATATTTTATCCACCACACTGGACTGAGATGATCGAGAAGCAATTTCCTGCTGTTGCTCCCAAGTTGATCCGGGATACGATCGACGACCAGAAGTCTTGAGACCATTCTGGAAAATCGATCCAAAGTTGGATCACGCTTGAGCAGTGGACTGCGATGAAGGCTAGATTCAACGCTTCTAGGTACAATAAATAGTGGAAGAAGGCGAAGGCGGCTAGGACGAGGGCAGGGAAGTGGTGTGGTGGCTCGATTTCCATGACAGAACATTTCCGTCGCTTGGTATATCTTTTACTATAATATATTATTTTAATAAAAGTTGGAATAAAATGTTTAATTTCAATGATAAACAAATTATTATAACAGATAAAGAGGGGTAAGAACGCCAATATGGTGATTGTCTTCCTAGCCACCCATCGGAAGGATGGAAAGCTCATCGATGATCGGGCCACGCAGAGCTACGTAAGTATTACTTTACGTGTCACTAAATTTAGTATAACTTAAGAAATATGTGATATATATTCATAGACGTGGAACAACTAGGTTGGTAGTAAATATTATGCTTATCGAGGTGCACACTTTTCTAAGATGAGTATCTTATGCTAAAGCGTGAGATTACTAGTACATCTGCGGAGGAAGGGGTTGGTAATTCCTCGAAGCCCCCACTGGCTCAGACGTTGGACGAGCTCTGAATGACTGCCATTGGTGGTCTTCAGAGGGGTACGTACTACGGTACGGGATTCTACGGCACCTTTATGACGATGTAGTTATCCAGGGCCCCCTCTGCCAGTGTGCATTTCCTACAACCCTCACAGGAGTCGGTTCGAGTGGAGTCGCCAGCTTACAAAGCTGTGTGATGAGTTATTGCGGATGATTGTGGAGCAGCCCCAGTCTCAGCCACCGACGGACGATACGATGCTCACCGTACAATTTGATATGCTCGAGCACACCATTAGGGAGATGGACGAGAGGACGGATCGTTCCGTTCGGGTAATACAGGAGAAGGCGGATCTTGCAGTTTAGACGTTACAAGGGTCGCAGGTTGCCATGGCACTACAAAAAAAGAGAGCTTTTGGGACATCATTATTAGATACGCTAATCTAAAAAGTCCTAAAAACTTAATATTTAGGACGCTTATTCATTTTGTAACAAAAAATAACATTATTTAGGACAGACTTCTAAATGGATCATAATAATGTATCTTTTTTGAGACTACGAATTATTTTTGTCCCAAATAAACTTTTGGGTCGTCCTAATAAAACTTGGCGGGAAAGAAAAATAATTGACCGCCCAAATTTTTGGCCCATCCCGTTTATTCTTTATTTTATATTTTAATTTTTATATTAATCTTAGCCGTTTGATGTGAACGATTCAATCTGAACCATTGATAGATAAGTGTATAGAAGGAAACACATTCCCTAACATTCATTTCCCTCTCCAAGCCCTAAAGGATTCCCAAATATTCATCTCCCTCCCACGAGCCTGCCCGTGCCCTAGAGATCTAGTTTTATTTGCACTCCTCCTCTCCTCTCTTCCTCGATGGCGATTGGCAATGTCACCCCGAACTCCTCTCCCTCCTCCCCCCTCGTAGGAGCAGTCCTCCCTCTCCTCATCTGACGTCGGTGCCGTCCCGACGACCCCCGTCGATCGCCACCACTCCACCGGGCTGAGTACCTAGACCCTCCGTTGCAGTGGATGAACATTTCCTGGTCCTGTCCGTCGATTGCATCTTTCTCGTTCTCGGAGTCCGCTTCTTCCTCATCTCGCACCTCTTCTTCTTCTCCCCCCAGCCATAACAGGTTCGGCTTCTTTCTATTTTTTAGGGTTTTCCTCTCCCAATTTCCTTCTTTTTATTTATGGTTTACTCATACTTTTTTTTCTCGTTTAAAACCTCTACATATCTACGGAGACACACGGCTGAACCACTAGACTCATGTTTGATTTCTTCTTCTTGTCCCACCAATTTTACATAAGAAAATTAATTTTAATTTGACATATGAGTTCTTGGTTTAATTTGATATTAATTTGTGTTTATATTAGTATTTAACAAATTGTCATGATATTATACTTTGGACTCGAATTAGATAAATTACTTCATGCATGATCAACACACAATAATTATTTTTTGTTGTTGCTTTTTTCCCCTATAAAAGTGGAAGTCTTTGTGTTTGGGAGAATACTACATCATATAAATATTAAATAGTATGGACACTTGTATTGAGAGGTTTTTGCTTTAGCATTTGCATTGGCTTCGTACATGGAATATTTTTTTATCCCTCTTTGGGATTTTGCTACTATCACCAGCATGTGAGTGGACAGCCTCCGACACTATATATTGAGTTATTATTTAGATGGCAGGATTGAGTTATTATTTAGATAGCAGGACTGGACTATGGAATTTCCTTTATATTCCTACCAATATGTTCATGTTTGGTTGTGTTAACACCAATTTTTACTATAGCTTGTTTCTGTGTGAATGGTTATGAGAACATTAAGTTTTAGGAAGCAAAAAATTACTACTTTTTTCCTGATATAATATTGTATCATATATAGAGATTAAGGTGTATTCATTATTTACTACTTTAACTCTGCTATTCAGTTCTACACTTATCATTAGTACTGATGCTAAGAAGTTTATATGTCTGACAAGGAAATAGCTTGAAAAACTATAGGCTCACTGATGCTTCAAAGTGTTCATTTATCTCATTTTAAAGGTACAAATACAAGGTTTTACTTGTTAGAAATCAATATTACAATAGGAGGTTGGTCAGCTTAGAGAGAGTGAAAGCTGAGTAATAGGAGAATGTCTAATGTTGTATATTTACGATCTGCTATATGAAGTTTGTGAATTATTTGTGTTCAAGTTCAAGGCTTGTCAAGCTTAACCAATCATCGATTAAATCTTCAACTAGAAAACGAAATCAAGAATAGAAAAAGAAATCATGAATAGACATCTCACCTTAAAAGTTCAAAAGAAGGCTATTTGTGTGCTTAATAGAACAAGGCATGAGCTGTTTGAGTGTGGTAGAGTTTGAATTTAGGCAACTCGCTGTATGAAATCTTGACAAAGATATGTTATATACGCAGGAAAATAATCTTTATTGAGACTCTTCTCTCTTCTTCCCACGAAGCTCTAGTTATAGAATTGCATATGAGCTGTGATTAGTATGACAATGTTCTCATACTAATTGACCACTATCATCATAGTTCCTATTATGTAACACTACAAATTTTTTACATTTATATGCACTGACAGTCACCATTTCATCGCATTACTGATTCCATTATTTTTTTTATCAAAGTAGTGGGGTATCTTGAGTTCTGGAACAGTTTTTTTATTATCTCCACAACTTCAATTTCTTCTATTTCAATAGGAGAAACTATAGGCTTGATATGCTAAATCATCTATACTTGATGCTTATTATCTCTAAACCCTCCGGCATGTCGCAGCCGTGGCGGCGGCGGCGGGCACGGCCGCAGCGAACGTGATGCACGAGCTGCTCGAGTGCCCCATCTGTACCAACTCCATATACCCGCCCATCTACCAGGTCTGAGTTCTTTAGCTCCAATTGTTTTCGATTCTGATCTATTTTGAATGTGGGTTAGTGATTGATTGTTCAATTATGTGGATGTTTAGAAGAAAAAAATGTGTCAATTACTCTCTCTTTTTCTTAAAAAGAATTAATTTTGACATTCACCATAAAAAAAAAGAAATTTACTGATAGAAAATAACATAATAGATTTTGTTTTTCTAGAATTAGGATTTATATATGTGCTTAGTTACATAATTTTGATAATAGGAAATAATTCAAACATATTTAAAGGGGGTAGCAGCGAGGAAGAAAACAGTAAGAAGATATATTGTCGTTAGCGGTGTTATTTCTAACATTACTTTATTTTAGAAAGACAAGTTATGAATGTAGATGATGTGCTACTGTTTATTCTCGTTGTTTCAAAATATAATGGATTTATATGTTTTTGATGGCCTATGTTTCATAAGATTGATAATTCCCAATTGCTATACATTTATGTTTATCAGTTAACATGAATGGTACTTTTTTATAAGAGTCTACGAGCAGTGCATGCATCTTGAGATTTGTTTACACAATGATTTTACAAAAGGTTTCTATCTAATTTGCTTTATACTCTAATTCTAACAAGTATCTGCAGTAAATGAAAAAATGCTGGTACTATATTTAAGGGACAAAGGAGGATGTTGCGTATGTTCATAAGTTCTCCTTAAGTGTCTTATGGCTTTACAAGCTTCAAATAGCTCATTGCTCAGGTATCACAGGTAATCCACAATATTAATAGCGTTATATAATATACAATTCAAATAGTGCATGATACATTTTCCCACTTTTATTTATTGGTAGAGATTGGAGACCCAATATGTACTAAATATTGTATGAGAACGGATGTTTCCTAACAAGTTGCCTTGCATTGTTAACCAAATTGATTATGAATTGTTGCAAAGGAATGATCTTGGATAGTTCAGTGGCTATGAGACCACTTGTGACAATTTTTGTTATCAGTTTAATTCTCTTTTCACCTTATTTTTTTGGACATTTCAAATTCTATAATATGACTACTGAATTATGAGAGAATGAAAGACATAATGTCATGGTTATATTGAGATAGACCCAATGTTACAATTGTCATAATATGAAGTTGTGTGCATGCCTCTATATTTAAGTATCTATATTTAAGTATCTAAAATGCAATAAGGAAAAACTGCAAAAGCTAGAATTGGGATTCAAAGGGAAACTGAACACAGGCATAGGAAGGAAATTAGACCTCATGTACTTTAAAAATATCTCTAAGTACAAATGTTAAGCAACAGAAAACTTGAAAAGCTTCAAAAAATAAAAGATCCCTGCAAGAGATTAGATCAACTAATGGTAAGTACTATCGTTTAATATTTTTTTCAGCTAGTGTGTTGAAAATTTGAATATGGTTGTTTTTCTTGATATGAAGGATATAACTTTCGTAATTGGTTGTTGGGATATAATTCCTCAGTATGGTTTGTATAAAGAGAAACATATGTTATGTGTTCTTTGATAAATTACTTTCTGATGGTAATTGTTGCATATCTTTAGGTATATCTTCGGATCCTTTGGCTTCAAATGCATTACTTGTGCCTTTATGAGTGTATACTACTATATCTCATATAAATTTGGCTCCAATATTTTAGTGCATATTTTTTGAACTATGGCAGGTCCAAAAGCGGAGATGTGATATAGTGAATGTTCTTGAAGGAGTATGAATGTTGGAAAAATGTTTGAAGAACATATGGAAGTAGATACTAGTCTCCTTCTTTTGTTTTCCTTTTGTTAATACTAATCTAAAAGTAACTAATGTAGGAGGAATGATGAGTTATGATTGGATCTTGCAAACCAAGTTACTCAAGTAAAGTTACATGAAAAGAATTTAATTTTTATTCTTGTACTTTTATTGCAGATTTCTCAGATGAAATTAAGACTTGAACAATTGGGAACGAAAATGGTTTCTTCTCATTAATAAATGAGATGATTGCATAAACCAAGATGCGTCATGTGTACTGGATGTTCCAAAAAGAGGGATTGTTCCTGCTAATTGGTAAGAGATGCTTGTGGGAAACCCAGTACAATAGGGACTTAACCCACTGCTGCAAGGGGTCTCCCCCTCCCTTGCCTACACCTGTGTAGGCCAACATAAGGCCCTGCCTGGCCTTGCAGCCAAGGGTAAGAACCCCTGCTGCCTACTTCCTGTTGTAGTGAGGCCAAGAGCAGTGGCCTAAGGCCTATGCTAACCTGAGTGTACCCATGTTGCTGTAGGAAGATCCCCCTGCCTGCCTGTATGCAGGACAGGAACTCCTACGTCCTGCAGCACACTTGTGCAGCACCAACACTAGGCCCTGCCTGTGTGCAGGGTGTTCCCTGCCTAACTGTGCACTACAGGGGCTTCCAAGTCCCTGTCCACCACCTGTGCAAACAGGGAGTGGCACCCTGCCTGTAGTGTGCAGGCCACACATCAAGGCCTATGTGCTGCCTAGCACACAGCTCACCCCTCTCTTGACACACCTTATCTATCCCTCACACACTCACACACTCACACAGGTAATTGTACAACACACACTCCTTACATTACCTACACATGACTGCTACCTGAGCACTCCCTAACTGTCACGCCCCAGAACCAGAATACTGGAGAGCGGGGGCAGACACAGCTAGCTACGTATATTGAAATAGAATATATCTCAACTATACGGTCACGGCTGTCTAGATATGAGGGTTTACTACAAGCCAGCAGTCTCTTAAGGTCAAGCCTATTGTCTCAATCTCCAGCAATTAACAGAGTTACAAGATGTTTAGAGCATCAAATATATATATATATAAGGCGTCCCAAATATTACATATTGGATGATCATGAAGCTAGTCATACAAATGATAGGACTAGCAAGAGTTCAGTCATACATGATCAACCCTAGGATTTGTTAATCATGTTTACAGCCCGTAGGCAGACAGTAAGTAAATGTGCATCGAGCTAACAGGTGCTCGTCGGCTAAACGCCTCAAAAGAATAAATTTACATATAAGTGGGTGAAACAAAAAGGGAAAACCCACTCTTGGCCCGGGTTCCGTCTAGTTGTCACCATTGGGCTGGAAGCTTGGTAGATCCTCGGGAGCCGCTCCGAAATCTGGCCATACAAAACCAGCTGGGTCAAACCCCAGAAAGAGCAAGTGCCACAAAGGAGGCCACAAATAAGAACAAAAGCCAGCATATCAAAACATAAAGAATAAAAGGAAAGTACAAGTAAAATAAAAGTACACAGAGCGATAAACGACTAGGGACGTGGAACCATTCCGGGAGCCAGGTTACAATCCTCAAACCAAACAAGGACCGGGATTGTACCCCTTCGCCTAAATAGCTCACTGTCTCTACCCATTTATCGTTAGAGATAAGTAAAACAATCATGATCAAGGGTTCCAGGTACAGGGGCTAGACAAGACTCTAGACAGGGCTGGACACCATTCATTCACAATCGGCCAAGCAAGTACTACGGCTTACTACTTTAACTAACTAGGGTTATCACAAGCCTAATTACTAACAAGATGCAAGTGAGAAACTCCCAGTCCCAAGCCCTGCAGACCATCCAGTTATCCTTCCGCGGGTTGAGAGTTATAGGTGGGTACATCGCCCGGGAGACAAATGTACCCTTAGGTGACTTAGAGGGTGCAACACATGACAGTGTGCTGGAAATGTGCTCTACTCTTCGGCAAGCTACAAGTCCATTAATGCCTCCAGATAACGAGACTGCCTGTGACCGGGAATTCTCCATGTTCTAATTTGGCCTACTCATTACCTAATCCAATTTTAGTGTGAGTCCCTGGCCGTGGTACCCAGGGAGTCACCCCTTAGACATGATGCAAGACAAGACAAGTGATTTGCACAGAGCAACAGGTAGTACACCTACGGTGTCAAGACAAGTCAAGTCGAGTCAAGAGTGCGCCGCCACGGGCCACTATCAAGTGAAGCCAAGTCATACCAAGTCAAGTCAAGTTAAGTTATCAAGTCATGCCAAGTCGGGAGTGCGCCGCTACGGGCCATGATCAAGTCAAGTCAAGGGAACTTCATGCCCAGGTCTGGTTGGTTCGTATGCAGATACAGTGTGAAAATACAAGTGCAAGCTACAAATATCCAGTTACAAGTACAGGTTGAAGATTAACAGGTTACAAGTTACTAATATTAAGGATTACTAGATTGCAAGATGAACTACAGGTTACAGGTGATAGTTATAAAAGATAAGCTAAAATCTGTAATTCATAAGGAACCAGCCAGAAATAAGCCAAGACCATTAATACAGAAATCAACTCCAAGTTGTGTCCAAAGTGTATCAAGTCGGGCCAGGTAGTGTTGTGAGTTACAAAATATCAGAAGCTCCAATTCATAATAAAACGAGAGGGCTATTGAAGGTCAAACGGGCACCAGAGGTCCTGTACGCAGGCCAGCATACGCAGGGGCTATACGCAGGCCATACACAAGGGAGCAGTACGCAAGCCAGCATACGCAATGCACAGTACGCAGGCCAGCATACGCAGGGGCTATACGCAGGCCATACGCAAGGGAGCAGTACGCAAGCCATACGCAATGCACAGTACGCAGGCCAGCATACGCAGGGGCTATACGCAGGCCATACGCAAGGGAGCAGTACGCAAGCCAGCATACGCAATGCACAGTACGCAGGCCAGCATACGCAGGGGCTATACGCAGGCCATACGCAAGGGAGCAGTACGCAAGCCAGCATACGCAATGCACAGTACGCAGGCCAGCATACGCAGGGGCTATACGCAGGCCATACGTAAGGGAGCAGTACGCAAGCCAGCATACGCAATGCACAGTACGCAGGCCAGCATACGCAGGGGCTATATGCACGAAAACCAAAACAGCGGGCCCCACGCGTGTGGGCGTGCGTGTAGGGGCTCAAAGGCTCATGATGGGGACAAGAGAGAGGAGGCCACGTGCTGGCTGCGTAGAGGGGCACTACGCAGGGGAGGCTACGCAGAGTGCAATACGCAGGGTGCAATACGCAGAAGACCCTAAGCAAGGGCTCTACGCAAGCAACACTACACAGGAGCTCTACGCAAAGGCCGTACGTGGGAGCCGCGTGGCCAACAGGAGGGAAAGGCTGTGTTCTTCTCCTACCTCTGTCCGAGAGGAAGAACACCCACCCCAAAAACTTGCAAAAATCCATAACTCTTTCAATTGAAAACGAAATCAGGTTTTGCAAAGACCAAAGTTGTGTAAAACTTGATTCTCCTCAACATGGAAACCTCAAAGACGCCAAAAATCAAAGTTTATGAAGTAATTTCGAGGAAAACTGAGATTCATGAAAGTTTAGATCTAAGGAGATCCATGCTTCAAATCCAGAAACTCCAAGTTCTAATGTTGTTCATGGTGAACTAATCTATCTAATGGACAAATAAAAGGGGTTCTCATGTGGTGGCCAAAAGCACTTGCCTATGGGTTGAGGAGTTGTGTGGAAGAAGGAAGAAGAAGAAGATGGAGAAGTAAATGAAAATAAAGAGGAGAGAGAAAAGTTAGGTGGGATATAATGAGGGTGGTTGTGGTGTTCTTGAGGGTGTAGAGTAGGTTAAGGGGTTCCAATGCAAAATAACCAAACCAAACCAATTAAAACCGAGCCGAACCAAAACCCGAAATACGAGAAAACCCAAAATTCTGCAAGTCGAGAAAATTAAAAATACAAGCCAAAATCCAATCTACGAGTATAAATACGAAATACGGGAAATGAGGGTGACAACTCTACCCACCTTCAAAGAATTCCGTCCTCGGAATTTAATCAAGGAGCTAGAGATTGCCACAACAAGCTATACTAAGCACAGACAAGCTACACTAAGCAGTTCAATCATACAACCATACAATGCAAGCAAGGAAGGGAAAGCGTAAGGCATAAGAAAGATATTATACCTCACGAGTCAAACAGGTAGGGATATCGCGATCGGATGTCGTCCTCACGCTCCCACGTTGACTCACCTAGAGAGTGATGACCCCAAGCAACACGGACTAAGTTAATAGTCTTGTTCTTGAGCGTCTTTTCTCTCCGGTCTAATATAGACACGGGCCTCTCCTCATACGAAAGGTTGGTACCAACAACCAATTCCGAATGATCTAGGATATGGCTCGGGTCCGGAATGTACCGTCTTAATTGGGATACATAGAATACATCATGTACCTCACTTAGTGACGGCGGAAGAGCGAGACGATAGGACACATTGCCTACTCGCTCCAGAATATCAAACGGCCCTATATACCTAGGACTAAGCTTTCCCCGTACGCCAAAACGAATGACGCCGCGGGTAGGCGAGATCCTAAGGAATACATGGTCGCCGACGGCAAATTCTAAGGGACGCCGATGAACATCGGCCCAATGGCGCTGGCGGTCCTGAGCAACTCGGATGTGATCTCTGACCTTCCTGACCACTTCAACCGTCTGAGAAATCAGTTCTGGACCGAGCATCTGCCTCTCTCCGATATCGTCCCATGCTAACGGGGATCTGCATTTCCTGCCATACAGAGCCTCGAAGGGTGCCATCTGGATACTGGCCTGGAAACTATTGTTGTACGAGAATTCCACCAGGTGCAGGTGATCCTCCCACGAACCTCCGAAGTCAAGGGTACACGACCGCAACATATCTTCGAGAGTTTGTATAGTACGCTCTGACTGCCCATCTGTCTGCGGATGATACGCTGAGCTGAACTTGAGACGAGTCCCCAAACTTTGATGAAGACTGCGCCAGAAGTGTGATGTGAATCTCGTATCCCTGTCTGATACTATACTGACTGGCACTCCGTGAAGTCGGACGATCTGCCTGAGATACATCTCTGCTAGCTGTGCCGTCGACTGTCCAACTCTTAAGGGAAAAAAGTGTGCCACCTTAGTAAGCCTGTCCACAATGACCCAAATAGCATCTCTGCCTGCCGGAGATCTGGGTAACCCAGTCACGAAATCCATGGTTATGTGTTCCCATTTCCATTCTGGGATCGGTAAAGGTTGAAGAAGTCCAGCTGGCCTCTGATGTTCAGCCTTGACTTGTTGGCAAACCAAACATCGGGAGACATACCGGGCTATCTCCTTCTTCATACCATTCTACCAAAAGTGCTGACGAATATCTCTGTACATCTTCGTGCCGCCTGGGTGAATGGAATACTGCGAACTGTGAGCCTCTGCCATGACTTCCTGTCTGATATCTCCGCTGGGTACACAAAGACGCGTGCCGTGTCGAAGTGTACCATCCTCATGAATACATAACTCTGGCCTTCTCCCTGCCTCGCACTCTGCTCTGAGCCGCTGAATCTTGGAATCTGTTAACTGTGCTGTCCGGATCCTCTCAACTATGGTGGACTGTATCTGTAGGCTGGCCATCAAGGCCACATTGGAAGGGAGAATCACTTCAATTCCCATCTTCTGAAGATCTGCCAATAGCTCTGGTTGCACCGTTAGAAGGTAGACTCCGGCTCTCCGGCTCAACGCATCTGCTACAACATTGGCTTTCCCTGGATGATACTGCAAGTCCACATCATAGTCCACCAGTAGCTCGAGCCATCTTCTCTGCCGCATATTAAGATCCTTCTGGGTGAAAACATACTTCAGGCTCTTATGATCAGTAAATATCTCCACTCTGTCTCCATACAAGTAGTGCCTCGACAACTTAAGTGCAAACACTACTGCTGCTAGCTCCAAGTCGTGGGTCGGGTAATTCTTCTCATGATCACGGAGTTGACGTGACGCATAAGCAATTACCTTCCCATGCTGCATCAAAACACATCCCAATCCTCTGCCTGAAGCGTCGCAATAAACTGTGAATCCTCCGGTCCCATCTGGAAGGGTGAGAATGGGAGCCGTTATCAAACCTCGCTTCAACTTCTCAAATGATTCCTGACATTCTGCTGTCCAAACGAACGGCACATCCTTGCGGGTCAACTGGGTCATCGGTGCTGAAATCCTTGCAAAATCAGAGACGAACCGCCGGTAGTAGCCGGCCAATCCAAGAAAGCTGCGAACTTCTGCCACTGAACTGGGTACTGGCCATGACTCGATAGCCACAATCTTATGGGGATCCACTTCCACTCCTCCTCTGGTAATGATGTGACCCAAGTATGAAATGCGATCGAGCCAGAACTCGCATTTACTGAACTTGGCGTACAACTGGTGCTCTCTGAGAATCTGAAGAACCACACGGAGATGCTGCTCATGCTCCGCCTCACTCTTGCTGTAGACCAGGATGTCATCAAGGAAAACTATCACAAACTGATCCAAGTAAGGTATGAAAATACGGTTCATAAGGTCCATGAACACTGCCGGCGCATTGGTCGCTCCAAAGGGCATAACTAGAAACTCCCAATGCCCGTACCTAGATCTGAACGCCGTCTTCGGGATGTCCTGCTCTCTGACTCTGATCTGGTGATATCCTGACCGTAAGTCTATCTTCGAGAAAACTGAAGCCCCTTTGAGTTGATCAAACAAATCATCTATCCTTGGAAGAGGGTATATGTTCTTGATTGTCACTGAGTTCAAGGTACGATAATCAACACATAGCCTGGACGTACCATCCTTCTTTTTCACAAGAAGCATCGGGGCTCCCCAAGGCGATCCACTTGCACGAATGAATCCCTTGGTCCTGAGTTCTTCAATCATCTTGTACAAAATTTCCAACTCTGAAGGTGCCATTCTGTAGACTCGCTCTGATACTGGTGCTGTCCCGGGAATCAAGTCAATGGTGAACTCGATCTCCCGCTCTGGTGGCATCCCTGGAAGTTCCTCTGGGAAGACATCTGGTAACTCTTCAACTATCCGGGGCAACTGCACTGCTGCTACTGCCATCCGCAATACTGGAGGAGATGGCTCTACTGTGCCTCTGGTAAATGAAAACTCTGGCTCTCCGGGAATACTAAAGACAACTCTGCCAACATGGCAGTCTATCCTAGCATAATGGTTCCTCAACCAATCCATGCCTAGGACTATATCATAGTCCGTCATAGGGAATTCTATGAATCTAGCGAGGAATTCTCTACCGCTAACTACGATCCGACACGAGGAGAACACTCGATCTACTCCCACAAGACCATTACCAGTAAGTATATTGAGCCTCACTGATAATGACTCGGGCTCCAACCCTATCCGTGTCGCGAATCGTGCAGACATGAATGAATGCGATGCACCAGAATCAAATAATACGGATGCTGGAAAGGTGTTGACGAGAATAGTACCTGCCACTACCTCACCTGGTGCAACTTCTTCTTCCATGGTCATCATCATAGCCTGACCTCTAGCTGCGGGTCCCCTCTGCTGGAAACCCCTCTGTCGGCTCTGTGCTGGAGCCTGGGTGAACTGCTGCTGGTTCTGCTGTTGAAAGGCCTGGGCCTGGGGCGCCAATGGCCTCGGGTACTGCTGTTGTTGCTGCTGCGGGACTGGAACTGGGGCTGGTCCCCTCACCGAAGAACTAGAAAGGTTGGATGAGGATGGACCTCCCCTATTCGGGCAGGCCCCTATCTTATGATCTGCTCTTCCACAAGCCAGGCACAATCCCTGTGCCCTACGACACTCTGCCACTACATGGCCCGGCTTCCCGCAATGAGAACATCCTACCGCGGAAGACAGCTTCTGCTTCTGCTGCTGCGGGTACGTCGGGGTCGAATGCTGAATCGACGTCACTGAGGCCGCCCGCCTAGGAGTTCCAATGGTTATACCCCTAGCTGCCGGGGCTGGAGCTGAAGATTGGTGCATCTGGTTATGGGACCGCTTCCTGCCTCCGGTCCTGTCCACAATTCTCCGGGAGGTATACTCATGCCTCCTTGCTGCTTTCAATACTGCATCGAACGTCTGGTGCTCGAACTGTTCCACAGCCAATAATATCTCCAAATGCAGTCCCTGCTGGAACCGCTGAGCCCTATCGAACTCGGTTGCCACCAAGGTGGGGGCGAACCTACTCAGTCTAGAAAACTCGGTCGCATAGCCATCGACCGTCCTGCCTCCTTGCTTCAAGTTGGTGAATCTGGTCTGCAGGTCGTACCGTGCCACCACATCGAAGTACTTTGTCTGAAACCTCTCTCTGAACGTCGCCCAAGTGACTGGTGTTGCTAACCCCATGGCCTGAGCTGCCCACCAATCGCGAGCCAAGTCTAACAACTGCAGGCGTACCACCGCCACCTTATCATTATCAGGTGTCCTAGCTGCTTCTAGAACCACCTCGGTATCCTGAAGCCAAGCATCCGCGGTAATCGCATCTTCACTGCCGTCAAAGAAGGGAGGGTTCAAGCGCTTGAAACTGTTGGCCGCCTGATTTCCTTGGGGACCTCCTCGGTTTAGTGCATCATGAACTTCCTGGTGCAAGGCGTCGCCTCAACGATCTTGGGATGCAAGCAGTTCTCTGATAAGCCCTACCAAAGGTCCCTCATCCTGTCTAGCTGGTTGAACGGGCGGAGCTGCCTGAACTGGAGGTTCCGGGCCTCCGGAAGGCATAACTCGAGAGGCTACTCCAGAGTGCTGAGCTTGATCTTCCTGGCGCTGGAGTGCTTGTCGAGCTTTCTCTGGCTGGTTGGCAGGTCCGGGAGTAATGCCGCTGAAGAAGATGACATAGGGAACAGTAAGGAAAGGACCAGGACAGATCAATGATACAAGCATGTGATCAGGGCAAGAATCTCAGGGATTTGAAGATACGAGCAGAGATCAAGGGCGAATACTGATTGAGACATCTATTCGGTAAACCCTCACATTTCTTGAATGCCAAGACCTGCATGGGCCACCACTTAAACCGTGTCACGCCCCAGAACCAGAATACTGGAGAGCGGGGGCAGACACAGCCAGCTACGTATATTAAAATAGAATATATCTCAACTATACGGTCACGGCTGTCTAGATATGAGGGTTTACTACAAGCCAGCAGTCTCTTAAGGTCAAGCCTATTGTCTTAATCTCCAGCAATTAACAGAGTTACAAGATGTTTAGAGCATCAAATATATATATATATAAGGCGTCCCAAATATTACATATTGGATGATCATGAAGCTAGTCGTACAAATGATAGGACTAGCAAGAGTTCAGTCATACATGATCAACCCTAGGATTTGTTAATCATGTTTACAGCCCGTAGGCAGACAGTAAGTAAATGTGCATCGAGCTAACAGGTGCTCGTCGGCTAAACGCCTCAAAAGAATAAATTTACATATAAATGGGTGAAACAAAAAGGGAAAACCCACTCTTGGCCCGGGTTCCGTCTAGTTGTCACCATTGGGCTGGAAGCTTGGTAGATCCTCGGGAGCCGCTCCGAAATCTGGCCATACAAAACCAGCTGGGTCAAACCCCAGAAAGAGCAAGTGCCACAAAGGAGGCCACAAATAAGAACAAAAGCCAGCATATCAAAACATAAAGAATAAAAGGAAAGTACAAGTAAAATAAAAGTACACAGAGCGATAAACGACTAGGGACGTGGAACCATTTCGGGAGCCAGGTTACAATCCTCAAACCAAACAAGGACCGGGATTGTACCCCTTCGCCTGAATAGCTCACTGTCTCTACCCATTTATCGTAAGAGATAAGTAAAACAATCATGATCAAGGGTTCCAGGTACAGGGGCTAGACAAGACTCTAGACAGGGTTGGACACCATTCATTCACAATCGGCCAAGCAAGTACTACGGCTTACTACTTTAACTAACTAGGGTTATCACAAGCCTAATTACTAACAAGATGCAAGTGAGAAACTCCCAGTCCCAAGCCCTGCAGACCATCCAGTTATCCTTCCGCGGGTTGAGAGTTATAGGTGGGTACATCGCCCGGGAGACAAATGTACCCTTAGGTGACTTAGAGGGTGTAACACATGACAGTGTGCTGGAAATGTGCTCTACTCGTCGGCAAGCTACAAGTCCATTAATGCCTCCACATAACGAGACTGCCTGTGACCGGGAATTCTCCATGTTCTAATTTGGCCTACTCATTACCTAATCCAATTTTAGTGTGAGTCCCTGGCCGTGGTACCCAGGGAGTCACCCCTTAGACATGATGCAAGACAAGACAAATGATTTGCACAGAGCAACAGGTAGTACACCCACGGTGTCAAGACAAGTCAAGTCGAGTCAAGAGTGCGCCGCCACGGGCCACTATCAAGTGAAGCCAAGTCATACCAAGTCAAGTCAAGTTAAGTTATCAAGTCATGCCAAGTCGGGAGTGCGCCGCTACGGGCCATGATCAAGTCAAGTCAAGGGAACTTCATGCCCAGGTCTGGTTGGTTCGTATGCAGATACAGTATAAAAATACAAGTGCAAGCTACAAATATCCAGTTACAAGTACAGGTTGAAGATTAACAGGTTACAAGTTACTAATATTAAGGATTACTAGATTGCAAGATGAACTACAGGTTACAGGTGATAGTTATAAAAGATAAGCTAAAATCTGCAATTCATAAGGAACTAGCCAGAAATAAGCCAAGACCATTAATACAGAAATCAACTCCAAGTTGTGTCCAAAGTGTATCAAGTCGGGCCAGGTAGTGTTGTGAGTTACAAAATATCAGAAGCTCCAATTCATAATAAAACAAGAGGGCTATTGAAGGTCAAACGGGCACCAGAGGTCCTGTACGCAGGCCAGCATACGCAGGGGCTATACGCAGGCCATACGCAAGGGAGCAGTACGCAAGCCAGCATACGCAATACACAGTACGCAGGCCAGCATACGCAGGGGCTATACGCAGGCCATATGCAAGGGAGCAGTACGCAAGCCATACGCAATGCACAGTATGCAGGCCAGCATACGCAGGGGCTATACGCAGGCCATACGCAAGGGAGCAGTACGCAAGCCAGCATACGCAATGCACAGTACGCAGGCCAGCATACGCAGGGGCTATACGCAGGCCATACGCAAGGGAGCAGTACGCAAGCCAGCATACGCAATGCAAAGTACGCAGGCCAGCATACGCAGGGGCTATACGCAGGCCATACGCAAAGGAGCAGTACGCAAGCCAACATACGCAATGCACAGTACGCAGGCCAGCATACGCAGGGGCTATATGCACGAAAACCAAAACAGCGGGCCCCACGCGCGTGGGCGTGCGTGTAGGGGCTCAAAGGCTCATGATGGGGACAAGGGAGAGGAGGCCACGTGCTGGCTGCGTAGAGGGGTACTACGCAGGGGAGGCTACGCAGAGTGCAATACGCAGGGTGCAATACGCAGAAAACCCTAAGCAAGGGCTCTACGCAAGCAACACTACGCAGGAGCTCTACGCAAAGGCCGTACGCGGGAGCCGCGTGGCCAACAGGAGGGAAAGGCTGTGTTCTTCTCCTACCTCTGTCCGAGAGGAAGAACACCCACCCCAAAAACTTGCAAAAATCTATAACTCTTTCAATTGAAAACGAAATCAGGTTTTGCAAAGACCAAAGTTGTGTAAAACTTGATTCTCCTCAACATGGAAACCTCAAAGACGACAAAAATCAAAGTTTATGAAATAATTTCGAGGAAAACTGAGATTCATGAAAGTTTAGATCTAAGGAGATCCATGCTTCAAATCCAGAAACTCCAAGTTCTAATGTTGTTCATGGTGAACTAATCTATCTAATGGACAAATAAAAGGGGTTCTCATATGGTGGCCAAAAGCACTTGCCTATGGGTTGAGGAGTTGTGTGGAAGAAGGAAGAAGAAGAAGATGGAGAAGTAAATAAAAATAAAGAGGAGAGAGAAAAGTTAGGTGGGATATAATGAGGGTGGTTGTGGTGTTCTTGAGGGTGTAGAGTAGGTTAAGGGGTTCCAATGCAAAATAACCAAACCAAACCAATTAAAACCGAGCCGAACCAAAACCCGAAATACGAGAAAACCCAAAATTCTGCAAGTCGAGAAAATTAAAAATACAAGCCAAAATCCAATCTACGAGTATAAATACGAAATACGGGAAATGAGGGTGACACTAACCCCCTTTACATAGGTAATACACCCACATAACACCTGCATGTGTGCACATGCAATAAGCCCTGCCTTGCACTACAGAGGGAGGGGGTATTTCCCCTGTTGTTCACCCTTGTGCAAAATCAGTGTGCGTGTATATATATATATATATATATATATATATATATATATATATATATATATATATATATATATTATTTTAGAAAAACATGGCTGATAGTTCATCGAAATCCGATATATCGGGTATGGGTTAGTTACCTGGGCAAGTCTTGGGTCTAGAAACAGTTGCCCTGATACATTGACCTACAGCCCATACATTGTACCTACAGGACACGAGCACAATGCATGCCTACACTTCACTCATTACTGCCTGCATCTCATACCAATTGCCCTGCATATTAGCTATTTTTCACTTGCATATGCTGCCTAGGCCTGAGGGTAAGTCCTGTGTAGAGGCAAGTGATTTCCAGAGATGGGATATTGATGTGCAACCTGGACCAGAGCTCTGTTCTCAGGTTCATATGCATATCTTCCTTGACTTCTTTTAACATTCATTTCCTGACTAAAGGCTTATATTTATGAAAACAATTTGCTGCCTCCACTATAATCTTTTATTTGCAAATAAAATTTCTGCATGTTTTGTATTGAGAAGGTGAGGCTTTGATGGATATATGGCTGGAATGCTTTGATGGACATATTGGCTGAAATGCCCAAGTTTCTAGAATGTCAGGTTTGATTATATCCAAGAATTGTGATTTTAAATATAGATTTTGTTTCATTATTACTTTTTATAAATTACTGTTGTTGTTATTGTTCCAACAGAGCAAAATTTGGTGTCAGATTTGGGAGCTGCTCCCAGTACAGCTATGCTCTAGCACTAACTACCCTCATTGAAGAAGAAAATTCAGTTCAGGTAGTTTATCTATCATTATTCTACTAAAATATAAATTGTTTTTGTCATTTATTACTTAGCATTATGCTCTTTCTAATATTAGTCTAATACCATGTAAGTATTGGTTGATGATGATTTTTGGCTCAAAGAATTGGCCAGTGGCAATTTTATCTTGCAATATCATATTGGTTGGGCTCAAACCCAATAAGATATAACTGATACACATGTGAGAAGTAATTCCCTTCGTTGAGGAATAAGACACTATATGTATGTACTTGATCTGATCTAATGATTCTAATCATAGAAAAAAGAGGTATATGTAGTATGGCTGAAAGCCTGGAACATCTTGTTGTGTTTTAAGCCTCTTATTGTTGATATACTCTATTGAGTGGCAGCTACAGAATGGTTTCTTGGGCCTAGAAAGGTGGTGAAAGGACCAAAATATGACGTGGATCTCTAAGTATTCTGTTTTATTGTTGTTTGTTTTCGATCTCAGAATTATAAGTCTTAAACTTGAATGATGTTTTTCTTTCCTTTCTTCATTTTAGGTATACATGGATGAGCAGTAGATACTACTTTATTCAAGAACAATGTATATGAGCTGATTTCGTATGTTGATATCATTTGTGATATACATGGATGAGCAGTAGATACTACTTTATCTAAAATATGGCCTGGAACATCTTTTTTTTTGTTAATGCATTTTATTCCTTATGATTTAAAATTTAAATAGTTTTTCCCCTTGCTTCTTGTATATGAGCTGATTTCGCATGTTGATATCATTTGTGAGACTAGTAAATTATGAATCTGGAAGTAGCAGTTCAATATGCAAAATGGCATGAGACTTTAATGACCACAAGCAAATTGATAGTAGTTAACAATGACAGTCAGTTATGTTATCCATATGACTTGAATGGTTTCCGTGGTTAAAAATATCGGTTTCGAAATCTGTACATATTGGACCTTCTTAATTGGCAATTTTGGGGTGGTTTTGAATCTGTAGCTTTTGTAATTTTGGGTGTCGGTATTAGCCGATATAGGGAACTTTACTTTCGACGCAAGGCACTAGCTTCTTTTTAGAAAACTGTTTGTAACAAAATAATTGAGTCTGGAAATCCGTAGATAATTTAACATGCCTTGAGAATTTATGTGCACATCATAGATTTGTCATCATTCAATTTGTTGTTTCAGTGCCATTGAACACCATCAGAATAGAAGGGGCTAATACATTGTAAATATTCATTTATTCTAAACTTTCTAGCTAATGTTCTAGTTATATTTCATGATATGCCATAATCTCATCATACAAATTTATATTTTGCTGCCTTGTTAATGCACCTTATATATTTAATTTTTTATGACTTAATTGTTGTAGAGGCCTGACGAGAGATCCGCACAATGTGTGCCAGACACCATATTTTCATCTGCTTATCATCATGCTAAAGATGGCTGTGGGGCCATTCCTGATAAAGGTACTGTACTTGGAAAGGAAAAGAAATTAAAAACAACTCATGTTCATGTGCCCTTCTGTTGTTTTTTTCTAGTAATTTGGTATGTTCACTAGGCATGTTACTTTGAGTTGTCATTAATTTTTGATGCAACTCTTATTAGTATATGTACATGAATGTCTTTCATCCTTAATTAAACCCAAAGCTGTTGGATTGGTTATAGGGTAGCACTCAGCAAACCTTGTGGGTAGGGTTTGGATTAGAACCCTATTTTTTCCCTATGATTATTACAGATTACACAACTATTTTGGCTCACCCAACTAAGATTTTCCAAATTGTACTTGGTTAGAATAACATTTCTGCAGGTTAGTCAAAGAAAGATGTGGCAATGGTGCTCTAATAGACCAAATACTTTTAGCATATTCTGCTTGAACTCCTCGAACATTAGCAAATCTATATGATGAATGCACCTA
Source organism: Iris pallida (assembly GCA_029216955.1). NCBI lineage: Eukaryota > Viridiplantae > Streptophyta > Magnoliopsida > Asparagales > Iridaceae > Iris > Iris pallida. The sequence goes on along the minus strand of JANAVB010011197.1, from coordinate 3,401,271 downwards.
TGTGTAAGTTATACCTATATTGATAAATTTCCATAAAAAGCTATAAAGCAGTAGCAACTATAAATTAGTAGTGATCATATGTATCTTAAAATGGTATATTGTGCAAGTTTGATGTTTTATGATCTAGAAATCACATCAACCATTGGGTAGAAATGGTAGATTAAGTTTATGTAGAGCAAGTTGATGCTAGTACCTCATTTATCTTTGCAAGATCATTGGAGAAATTTTGGTTATTGTTGCTTAACCTTCTAATTGATTAATTAAACCATATTTCTGGCTTATTCATGTACCAAGGGTCCTAATTACTTATAACTAACCATATTTCTGGCTTATTCATGTGTTTCCAGGTAGCCAATGCTGCTGGCAGCCATGGATGTGTGGATCGGTTTGTCAATAGATGTGGAAAATCAAATATATATGTTTTGGACTTGTGTAAAAAGTCGTAGATTTTATTTTGTAAATTAAGTAAATGCTTACTGATGTAAAACTTGATGGGAACACTCTAAGTGATGTAAGACTTGGATTTCATTTTGTGAGCAATGGGATATTACCTTTAAATATGTTTTATAGAAATCGTTTTGTTAATGTTGCGGCTACGCTTTGTTAATGTTGCGGCTACCATATGCATTTCCGATTAAATAAAATAGTTCTGTATGAATTTTTGTTGTATATAAAATTCAATTATATATTTTATATATAAACAAGAAATTAGTAATTTCATAATAATTTAAATAATTGTTAAGTTTTTTCGCACGATTACAGTGCTTTTTAAAATTTCGTCCCTTATTTATTAGGACGAAATATATCTGTTACAAAAACTTGTTTTTTGGGACAAATTAATAAACCGTCACACAAAAGCATAAATTTGAAAACTTTTGAGACGTTTTGCCTAACCGTCCTTTAACAGTAATTAGGACGGCAATATCCGTCCCTAAAGTTTTTGCCACGCCACCCTAATGGGACCGTCTATTCCCGTCCCAAAGGCCCTCCCAAATATTTGTTGGGACGGTAATTGCAGTTTTTAAGACGGTTTTTTGTTGTCCCTAAAGGTCACTTTTTTTGTAGTGATGGGCGATCAGGTTTCGAGGCTGACGACTGTTATGGATACTACCAACTCTAGAATGCTAGCCATAGAGCAGACACTTCCTGGTCGTGCATCGTCGTCCACACCTAGGCCTTTTTTGGTTCACAGATTTAAGGAACCAAGAAAGGAAAGTTGTTCCTTTCCTTTGTTTGGTAGCCACAAACTTGGAAATCAATTTTTTGACAAGGGGGAAAATTGGTGGGAATATGGTTCCACTCAAGACCCATGTGATTGATTTTTCCTCCTCCTTTCCCAACATTTATTACAAAAGTGATGACAAAAGTAACCATGTGTCATTGCTTATTTACCATTAATGTTATTTTTTATAATATTATTTTTGTTTTAAAAGGTAAGGATATTATTGGAATATTATTATATTTTGCTTTCCTTTCCTAGGCAGTTTCCTTGTTTTACCAAACAACGGAAAGAAAATATGATAGGAATCCTACTTTCCCATTACCATAAAAAATACAAGGGAATTCATTTCCTTTTGAACCAAACGAGGCCCTACTGTATTAGTTCCACCGCCTCCACTTCCTTCTACTGATGGGTCGTCACCTGTGATCCTGACCCCGGAGCAGTATAGGTTCATGGTGTCACAAATGCGGGGACTGCCTCCTCCTCCTTCCTACCAGGCGTAGTCCTTTATTGGACTTATTTTTATTTATCGTGTTGCTGATCCATTGTTGGGTCTTTATGTATTTATTTTACACATTTAGTGACAGTTTGTGTTATGTTAAACATTATCGGACGAACTCTTTTTATAGCCGTTTGGTAGTGGATTTGTATCCACCCGCTATTTCCTATCTTTCTGATCATTGGATTCTATTTATTTGATTATTGGTAGTACATTTTAATTATTTGTCTCTATATTGGTTTACCGGTGTTTAGTGTTCTACCGAAGGGTTCGAGGAACCTAGGAAATTCTATTGAGGATTGCTCCGGGTCTATTTTTTGCAAAGTGTCATTTAAAATGCAGGTACAATGCTTAAAAAAGCAATCAGAATCCTATTTTTTTATATATTTTCAGAAGCTAGCAACGTTTATCGATGATTAGCGATGCCAGGTTACGTCGCTAACATTTATCCGTACGTTGCTAACCTAAAATCAGTACGTCACTTGATGTCGCTATCCGTCGCTAACCTATATCGGACATGTCAACATATATGTACCAGAACGTCACAAAAATGTCGCTATGTACGTATCAGTACATCACTAGCATATGTCGGAAAGCATCGCTGAATGTCACAATACGTCGTAAAAGAAACTGACGTGGCAAACCAAATTTGGTAGAGTAAATGTCACTAAACGTCACTGAGGACGTCGCTACATGTTGTACAGTCAGCGACAATCATCAACGACAAGCAACGTCGGTAATTAGCAATGTGATGTCGACAAACTCGCTAGCCTAAGAAAAATCTAGCAACGTAAGGAGTCACAAAAATACGTTGCTATAGCGATGAATAGCGACGAAGTTAGCGACCATGTTTTACGCGACATGGTCTTTTCGTCGCTAATTTTATCGCTAATTAGAATTAGCGACATTTTTTTGCGGTTTAGCGACGTCCTTTGGCGTCGCTAATATGACTTATTCTGGCAGTGCTTGTCTAATGCCCCTCGTGCTCTCGAAGAATCCGCATGGCTGTCCCTTTATGAGAATATAGAATGTAGGTGTGGTGATACACTCCTTTGTCCTCACCACCCACCATTCTTCAAAGCCCATGTCCCGAAGCATTTGACACACAAACTATCTATTTACCATATCGTAGGCTTTCCAAAGATTAAGTTTTATACACCCTTTGCGTCCGCCTCCCATGTTGAATTCCCTTACTAATTCATGTGCAACCAGGCAGTTCTCTCCAATAGATTGGCCTTTGATGAACACAGATTGGTTATCCGAGATTAAACTCTGCATTAATTCCCGCATCATGTTGCAGATTACATGAGTAATAATTTTATAAGGAAAATTACAACAGGATATTGGTTAAAAGTCTGCTAATTCTATGGCATCCTCCTTATTGGGAATGAGCGATAGGAATGTGTGATTCCACTCCTTCACAAGTCATCCACTATTGAAGACCTCATGTACTACATGCAACACTTGATACTTCAATTCTCCCCAGTGTCGCTTGTAGAATGCAACATTGAATCCATCTGGACCCGACGATTTATTAGGGTCTTCTCTATTTATGACTACTTCTATTTCCTCCATAGAGACTACTCATTTCAGTATTTGGTTGCCTTCCTCTGAAACTAGTCTTTTGCAAGTAATAGCAGGGAAATGAGCCAAATAATCAGACTGATTGTATAAAGTTGTGAAGTACCTGACCGCTTCTTCCTCTATTTTTCGATCATCCATAGTCTGAATTCCCCGCACATCCAGAATTGGGCCAAGAGAATTCCTATGTTGTCTTTCCTTGATAGTAGAATGGAAGAATCTCGAGCATTTGTCTCCTTCTCGAAGCCACAAACATTTTGTTTGTTGTTGAAGACGTATTTCCTCCTGGAATCTGAACTTCCTCATAGCCTCTTGATGGTTCAGCTCCGTCTGTACAAGCACAACATCCGTAGGTCTGTACCGTATCAGAGTTTGAACATTGTGGAGCTCCATTTTCAGTTCTTCGATCTTCAAGAGGGGTCGGGATTTGTGTGAAACCCATAATTTGCAAATAATTATTAATTAGTGTTTTCATGAATATTTCAAAATTATTATTATTATTAATATTATTACTATTAAATATTTTTGGTTGGAAAGAATTTCGAAAATAATTATTATAACAAGGATTTTTGTTTTCGGACCAGACCCGAGTCCGAGCCCAGACCCAGGCCTGAGCCTGTATCCAACCCCCTTTCTTATTTTTCCAAATCTTGGTTAACTAATAATTATTATTAAAAAAATAATAAAATGCTTTCGCTGGTCCCGAAGGACCAGCAACTTCCCCCAAGGAATTGGTAAACCACTACCTATTCTGTTTCCATTATTCACTCTCCACCACACCACGTTTCCCCATCACTCTTTTTATTCTCCCCACTTTCCCCACTCTCTCCCGTACTCACATCTCACAACAGAAAAGAATTACTCTCTCCCTCGTACTCACAGAACCACCAACCCTCCTCTACTCAACTCCTCCCCATTATTTTCCACCCCCTCACGACCTCCTCTTTCCCACAAAGGAGAAAATTAAATCTCTCTCTCACTCTCTGTGCTCACACGAGCTCTGGAGAAAACCCTTCTTCAAACCCTCTTTCCCGAGCTAACTCCGACGATCCCCGCGCGTGCGACCTCTCCGAGGCCGATGCCTCCCCGCACGCGGCCCACTCTTCGACGATCTCCGCCACCCCGAGCTCGCCCACCCCCGGCGAACTCCGCGCGGTTTCTTCTCCGGCGAAGCCCTCGGCTGTGTGCCCCGTTCCCGCGCCGCCCATCTCCGGCAGCGTCCCGCGGCCCCTCTCCCGCGGGCCCGACCATCTCCGGCAGCACCCCGACCGCGCGCCGCCACCCCGACGGAGCCAGCGTTCCGCGGCCCCCTCTTCCGCGGGTTCCAGCGCTCGGCAGCGCACTCCCGCGCCCTTTTGTCTCGGCACAGTCCAGATCTGTTGCTGACGTCGCTGCCCTTTGCGGGATCTTTTCTGGCCAGCGTACCCATTCTGGACTTTTCCGACGTTTTCGTCGTTGACGTCGCTGCTGGATCTTCTCTATTCTTTTTATATCATCTGAGAGCTCTAGCCGAGCACCCGAGGTATAATTCTCTGTCCCGTTGCTTTTTATTGGTAGTCTATGATGATATCGGTCCCCGATTTCCCCTTCGGAAATTCGGTTAGCTACGTGGTAGTTTCGGTTAGCTACGTTAGCATTTTCTGTGATATTGTCTGCTGAGATCTGCTGAGATTTGTGTGTTGTTGGTTTGATTGCGGGAATCCCGGGTATTTTGGGAAGGTTCTGTGGTTGGAAATTATTTCGGTGGTTATATTTTCGGGATTATTATTTGGTTGGAACAATTGCAGGTTTTGTGGCGTATTTTCCAGTTTTGGGTTGTCCCGAAATAGAGGAAATGCTGCCCAAATTTTTACAAAACTTATTTTGATTTCAAAATTGGTTTCCGAAAAATGAATTTAAAACTGATTTTCGGGCGACGACCGTACTGGTCTGTGGGCCCTAGCGAAATACAAAAGCACCGGTCCGACCGAGCGTTGTGGTATTAGCTAGATGTGATGATGGACCGAGTCTAAGACTCCAACTTTTAATTTAAATTATTTTATTTAATGTTTAAGTTATTTATTATAGTTATTTATTTACGGCACATTTTATTTAGTAACTAAATCATTTTCTGTTATTTTATGTAAAAAGAATTGTACAGGGCATAAGCCCATAACTCTAGGATGATTAGCTGTGCCCTTGTATTGCATAGTGTAGATTTTACTTTCTTTTCTGGGTGGATGTTGATCTTGGGTGGTTTTGGTTTGAACGTATAATCGTAGTTAGAGCGTAATCATATAATTAATTAAGAATTAAATAAATGGATAAAAATATTAGTAAGATAACTAGTTCACGATTTGTCACTGTAAGAAACTATATTTTTTATAGATATATTACAAAAACACAAGTTTTCCCAAAGATAATTGGTTCATGTTATTATTTTCCAATAATCAAATTAATCGGTTTAAATCAACGCACGTAGCTTGCGACATAACTGTTAGCTGTAACTTAATACAACTTAAAACCTGACTAGGACTTACTACTAGAGATTGCAACTAGCACACTTAGTCTGGTTATTCACGGATCTAAGTCGAGTTCTCAACTGTAGGAACTCGAAGATATACCTGACGTTCCTCCTCGGTATCAACTCGTCTTTCCAGTCATCTAATACAAGACAAGTTTCGGATTATGTATTCCTGTATTTTACTTAGTAAAGTTAAGCTGCATGTTAAACCATACTGCTGACACGGAACTCTATCTTAGGGTTCAACTACCGACTGATACTGTTACTGAATGTGGGACTGGGGAAATAGTGTAGGCGTTTATGACCAAAGCCCCTATTGACATTACTGTGTTAGCTTACCCCTCTCACACACGGGGATAAGCCATATCGTATCGCTAGGATACTACTGATCAACCCAAGCCGGTCATAGACGTTTGCATATTCAAAACACACAGAACTGTTTTAAACTGCTAAAAATTATTATTTCAAACTGTTTACCCTGCACTTTCCAATTACTATTTAAATTATGAGATGCATATTTCGTTCTTGCTCCCTCCTGACTGGAGACAACATTTTAGGTAACACTGAGGATGCGGAGCAATACTATAATAGCTATTATGACCCGGTTCTCTACCCTGCGACGGTACCGGAGCCGTCTCTGGAGGACGCTGATCCTGGGACTACAGAACCTGATGCTTAGATAGTTTCCCTTTCTGTATTTTTCTTTATTTGGAGTTTGTGGTTTATTTCAGCATTTCTTTTCCAATTGTACTTTTTAATATTTTATTAAACAAAGTTTCAATTCCGAATATAATAGTTGTGACAAATGTACTTATGTTGTTGTGAATACCTGCAATGGAACAGCTTACTGCCGCCGTCTCACCACGGTGCAGGCTGGGCATGGTCCGGTTCGACCCATTAACTTGGGATCGGGTCATGACATGTTTTCAGTGGTGGCCCATGCAGGTCCACAACAACAACTTAGGAAAACCTATCTAGAAGCAATTAGAACACTAGAACATCAATTTGTCACGACATAGAACCGAAATATTTTATTATTAAATATTTTTGATTGATATAGACTGGTAGGCTACCTTGCTTATGTATTGCAACCTATACTTTCCAGAATATGACCAAGGGAACGACCACCCCTGCTGGTGATGCGGTGCCATCTCCCGATCGTATCCCGTCCTTGCTGTTGACCGATCGGCCCCATGAATCACCAGCACCTGGCGTCGCTTCTGGTACTGCAGATCAAGCGGCGGACCCTACCTTTTCTCGGGCTGAGGTACAGGTCACTGCAGCAGTAGCTGCTCAAGCTGTGGCCTCAGTGCCCGATAACTCCTCCGACCTCACGAGCCTGCTGCGAGGTGTACTTGAAGGTCAGAAAGCCCAAGCTGAAGCTCAGAAAGCTCAAGCAGAAGCCCATCGCGAGCAGAACGCGATCATGAGGGAAGGCATGGAGAATGCCCATAAACTGGCGATGGCTGCTTTCGAGAGCAGAGAAGCGCCTCAATCGGAACCAAGACCGGCTAAGGTAAGCATAGTTCTAGAGTTAGTTTATGCAACTTTAAGAGCCATTTAATTTGATGGAAGATATAATGATGTTTGAAGGTCGATGACATAGAGACTTTTAAGAAGCAAGGCCCCCGACCTTTCAAAGGAACCGAGGGTATCATCTACGCCGATGAATGGCTAGATCATATGGAGCGTCTCCTGAGCGTCGCTCGACTCCCGGAGGACCTCAAGGCAAAAGCTGTAGGACTCCTACTGCAGGATGTCCAATGACCTAGTATGACCTAGTATGAACCAGTATGACCTAGTATGACCTAGTATGAACCAGTATGGCCTAGTATGACTCAGTTAGACCTAGATTGACCTAGTTTTGACTTAGACTTGCATTTATGACTTGTATTAGTTTCCTTTTCAGTATTTAGTCCTGTTTGACTCATAGTATCTTATCTTAGGTCTGTGATCGCTCTGAGCGTCTGTTCACTCTATCAGCTCAGGACCACAGGCGAGTACATTCACTGATAGTTTTTATTGTCTTGATATCTACTATATCCGATTCAGTCGTAGTATCTTACTAGATTCTCGACACGATAGTTCACGGACTAGTATTATCAGACTCTGGTCATGAGATGTCATTCCTGGATTTCTTGGGATACCGGTACTTGCTTGGTCTTGATTCTTGTACTTGTATTGACGCCGATTCCTGAAGAGAACTTGCTCCCCTCTTAGGGAATCCTGCGTCATGACGTGCCATGACCGGATCCATTTATACTATTCGGGGAATGGGGGAATTATTAGGGGTTATGTGATCAAGCCTTCCTGTAACTATACATTGCTAGCATCACCCTCGCCTCACGTAGGGTGTTGCAGACACCCCATTACCAGTTGTCCTGGTTGGACGACATGATTCTCCGTTGAGTACACCGCGGATTGCCGGGCCAAGTGGATAACCAGCTCTTGCTTACCTAGCCGATCACATATCGCTCTAATAATTCAAAACACCTTTTTACTTTATTTGTCATGTCTTATATTCCAGTTTCAGCTTTACTTACTGTACTTTCACCATGCTATGATTCATTTCTCATATGCTCTATCTGTCTTTTATATTGTACCTTGGTTATGGGACTAAGTTCTGTTTGAAAGAAGGGTTACAACCCCGGTCTTTGTTTGGTTTAAGTGTTGTAACTCGGCTTTCAAATGGTTCCCAAGTTGCCTATATTCTTTGTCTTGTATTTCATTATTACTGTCTCTTATAGTATTTCTCAATTCATATGAAACTGCTGTTGGTGTTTGTACTTGCTCATTTTTCTGACAGGATACCGTTGACAAATTTTACAGATGATTTAGAGGCTGATTGCCCGACTTACTACGGGATAGAGTCTGATGGACTGGACCTAGACAGTGGCTTAGTGATAGAGCCACTAGACTTCGCCCACCCGGAGTAGCCTAGTTAGTTAGGTTTGCCTGGCCCGCGAGCCAGCTAGTTCATTTCTGCTGTAGTATCTTTATACTTATTATTATTCTGAGACTCTGAATTTTGTGTTAGCTGTGACTTGTGGATATCTTGGACTCGTTTCCTGTTTATCTATCATATCTCTTTTCCATGCTTTCTACCTTAGTTTTGATTATGTGATTGAGACAGTATTGCTTTGTTCCTCCGTTCGGAGTGTATATACTGTACAGGTACATTTATCTGTTTAGTCGTAGTATTTACAGACCCTATATACAGCGTTCTACCGTCGATTCTGTGGCGTAGGCTGGACGTAACCACGTGCTCGTGCCCCTCTTCAGGGTACGGGTCGTGACACGTTTTTGTGGTGGCCCATGCAGGTCGTGTCGCAACTAGTGCGAACTCGTAATGGTGCTCGACTTAGAGTGCTAATTACGAGCCTGCAATTAGGACGTAGGATTAGGGTATGATAGGAGTTACTCAATCACATGTTAGAAGATTCTGATCTTTTGATTACCATGACAAATTCTTTTTGCATTGAATTTAATTGTCCGTCTTTGATATTCCTATCATGTGCCATATTGATTCCTTATTTCAACCTATCCTCAGGATAACGGTCACTCGTTCTCAGGCATCGGGCCCTAGCTCAGTTCCAGGGAGGTCAGATCAGGGAGGTCCTCCACCTCCGGCTACGGGACCGACAGTCGAGAGTGCAGTAGCATCAGTTCCTGCCCTTCATGTAGGAGTAGCAGCGGCAGTTCCCGGAGGTCTTCCACCTCCAGCTGGGGGAGCAGCCCCATCAGTTCCTGTCCAACCGACAGGAGCACCAGCAGCGACAGTTTCAGGAGGTCTTCCACCTCCAGCAGCGGGACCGTCTATGGTCATTCCAGATATTCTTCCACCGCCGCCTCAGCTACCGGCAGACACCCAGGGGATGATGGCCCTACTGCAGCAGATGTTGCAGACGCAGCAGCGCTAGACAGAGGTGCTGAGATAGACGATAGAGAACTTGCACCAGTTAGCTATGGTAGCAGTGGAGAGAGGTGCACCGGCTACAGCTGAGGGAGCACCAGTACAGCAGCAGGGCCAGGGGAGGCCCGGTACGCATCTCGACTTCCGAAAGATGAACCCACAAGATTTCAGCGGTACCGAGGGTATCCTATACGCGGACGACTGGCTAGAGGATGTCCAGCGGTGTCTGGAGTTGACAGAGGTTCCGAAAGCTCTGTGGGTGACTACTGCAGCGAGCCAGTTCTTTGACATAGCATTGACATGGTACCGCACAGATCTGCGTACGTCGGTTAGATGTATATCTTGGGAGGACTTCAGGAAACTCTTTAAGGAGAAGTTCTACCCAGATGTAGCCTTGACAGCTCTGGAGGGGCAGTTTGTTAGCTTGGTGCAGGGGAACTCGTCAGTGGACGAGTATGCGGCGGAGTTCTTCCGTCTGAGCAGGTTTGCACCCAGTTTGATTCAAGATGAGGGGTGCAAGGCCCGGAAGTTCAGAAGGGGTCTCATCCATGCAGTGCACACTCGCACATCTGGGCGACGAGATGCGACATTTGAGCAGATCTTGATGGAGGCTTAGATTACGGAGGAGGACTTCGGCCTCAAGCCAAAGAGGAGCAGTGACGCTTTGGGATCTAGTTCAAGTGCAGGGCCAGCAAAGCGCCCACATTTCCAGCAGAGGCAGTTCCAGCAGCATCAGCCTCAGTTGCAGATCCAGCAGGCACCGGCGCGTGCCCAGCAGCATCAGGGTCAGGGTCAGGGCCGGAGGCCAGCTACACAGTGCAACTTCTGCAGGAAGCCAGGGCACACTGTAGAGGTGTGCAGGAAGAGATTGGGCGCCTGTTTATACTGTGGGGCGTCCGATCACCAGCTGATGGACTGCCGTATTCACGGAGTCAAAGGAGTTCAGGACAGAGCACAGCCAGCCAGAGGACCAGCAGTTCAGCAGAGGGGTCCTCCACTTCAGACTCAGCAACAGCATTTTCAGCAGCACCAGAGGGGAGCCCCTGCGGGCAGAGTGTTTGCCCTGACAGCAGAGGAGGAGGCAGAGCCAGTAGGCGATGTAGTGGCAGGTCATGTTCTTCTCGATTCATTTCCTGCATTTACCTTATTTGATTCCGGTGCCTCGTATAGCTTTGTGTCTGTCTCTTTTGCTCTGAGACACAACATTATTGCTGAACCCTTGGGTAGGACTTGCAAGATATTGACCGGGGGAGGCATCATCCTTGTCAACAATATCTGTAAGGGGCAGAGAGTTACTGTAGGAGGCCGAGTTTTGGGTGCGTGCTTGCTCGTAATGCCCCTTCCGAGGTACGATGTGGTACTCGGAATGGATTGGTTGAGCATACACCATGCTACTATAGATTGTAGAGGTGGTAGGATTTTGTTTAGGCCGCCGGGAGAGCCAGAGATTGTGTTTGCTAGAGGAGCAGCTGAGCCGGTAGATGGGTTCTGCGGAGCTCTACTGGCGGGGCAGGCATTGCCGCATCCATTGATTGCTGATTTCATGGATGTTTTTCCAGAGGAGTTGCCTGGGATGCCGCCGGATAGAGACGTTGAGTTCTCTATAGACCTAGTGCCAGGTGCTGAGCCCATTTCGCAGCACGTCTATAGAGTCAACAACAGCGAGTTGGCAGAGCTGAAGAAGCAGTTCGACGAGCTGTAGGACAAGGGATTCATTAGATCCAGTTCATCGCCTTGGGGAGCGCCAGTCCTGTTTGTGCCGAAGAAGGATGGTATGATACGTATGTGTATCGATTACAGGGCGCTCAACAACCTTACTATCAAGAATAAGTACCCATTGCCGAGGATCGACGACTTGTTCGATCAGTTGAGCGGTGCCAAGGTGTTTTCGAAGATAGATCTGAGATCCGGCTATCATCAGCTGAAGGTGAAGAAGGAAGACGTTCCGAAGATAGCTTTTCGGACTCGGTACGGCCAGTACGAGTTCACAGTGATGCCATTTGGGTTGACCAACGCCCCAGCTGTGTTCATGAACTTGATGAACAAGGTATTCCATCATTACCTTGACAAGTTCGTGGTGGTCTTTATAGACGACATCCTGGTTTACTCGAAGATGCCAGAGGAGCACGAGGAGCATCTGAGGATTGTGCTCGAGACGTTGAAGAGGGAGCAGTTGTATGGGAAGTTATCGAAGTGTGAGTTTTTCCTGGACCAGGTCGAGTTCCTGGGTCATGTTGTGACCGAGCACGGGATCTCAGTAGACCAGAAGAAGATTACTGCAGTAGAGTCTTGGTCTACGCCCAGTGCAGTTGCCGAGATTCGGAGCTTTCTGGGATTGGCGGGCTACTATCGGAAGTTCGTCCAGGATTTCTTGCGGATCGCGAAGCCGATGACTAGACTCACTAGGAAGGACGTGGAGTTCGTCTGGACTGAGGAGTGTCAGGCCGCCTTCGATGAGCTGAAGAAGAGGTTGACATCAGCTCCTATCTTGACATTGCCGTCTGGGACCGGTGGTTTCTCGATTTACAGCGATGCTTCTGGTCGGGGTCTGGGTTGTGTACTTCAGCAGCACGGAAAGGTAATTGCCTACGCATCTAGGCAGTTACGTCCTCATGAGAAGAACTACCCGACTCACGATTTGGAGTTAGCCGCTGTCATCTTTGCCCTGAAGGTGTGGAAACATTATCTGTACGGAGAGCGGGTTGAGATCTTTACTAACCACAAGAGCTTGAAGTACGTGTTCACTCAGAAGGAGTTGAATATGAGGCAGAGACGTTGGCTCGAGCTGATGAAGGACTTTAATATCGCCTTGCAGTACCATCCAGGGAAGGCCAACGTAGTCGCAGATGCCTTGAGCAGGTATCCAGTGGCTATGTATCTGACATCAGACCGTCATCTTTTGGCTGACCTGGATAGTTTGGGAATCGAGGTGATCATTCCAGGCATGGAGGTGCAGATGTGGGGTTTACAGATTCAGTCTGAGTTAATGGACAGGTTCAGATCAGCACAGTTTGATGATGTTGCCCTGAGGAGCATCAGGGAACAGGTGCAGATAGGGCTGCTTGATGATTTCTCCATTACCGAAGATGGATCGCTGCGGTACGGTACTAGACTGTGCGTCCCGAGTGGAAAGCTTCGGGAGGAGGTTCTTCAGGAGGCTCATCGCTCTCAGTACTCTATGCATCCTGGTGCCAACAAGATGTACAGAGATCTGAGAGAGCACGTTTGGTGGTACGGCATGAAGCGCGGGGTAGCTCAGTTTGTATCTCGCTGCTTGGTTTGTCAGCAGGTGAAGGCCGAGAGACAGAGGCCTGGAGGATTGCTTCAGCCACTACCCATTCCAGAGTGGAAGTGGGAGCACATCACCATGGACTTTGTGTCCGGACTTCTACGATCTCCAAGAGGGAAAGACACAATTTGGGTCATAGTTGATAGATTGACCAAATCGGCCCACTTTTTGCCTTTCAAAGTAGGATTGTCTGCGGAGAGGTTGGCAGAGCTGTATGTTCGTCAGATCGTACGGTTGCATGGAGTCCCGGTGAGCATAGTTTCAGATCGAGATAGCCGTTTCACTTCCCACTTTTGGAGGAGTTTGCAGGCTAGCTTGGGCACCTCGCTCAAGTTCAGTACTGCTTATCACCCCCAGACGGACGGGCAGTCGGAGAGGACTATCCAGACCTTGGAGGATATGCTTCACACGTGCGTGCTAGATCTCAGGGGTTCTTGGGAGGACCATCTTTACCTGGTAGAGTTTGCTTACAACAACAGCTACCAGGCCAGTATAGAGATGTTGCCATTCGAGGCTCTATACGGACGGAGATGCCGTACTCCCTTATCTTGGGACGATGTTGGCGAGAGGGTGTTGCTTGGACCAGAGATGGTGGTGGATGCAGCTGAGAAGGTCCGGCTTATTAGAGACAGACTTCGGGTGGCTCAGGATAGGCAGCGGCATTGGGCCGATAGCTACCGGAGACCGTTAGAGTTCGAGGTTAGTTTCAGTTCCTGTTTGTGCTTGTTTGTGATTTGTCTGTCCTGGGTTCTGAGTTTGTTTTATGTCTAGGCTGGCGCTTTGGTGTTCCTGAAGATTTCTTCGACACGGGGCACGATTCGCTTTGGCGGGGGCGGGAAGCTTAGTCCGCGCTACATCGGACCTTTCACCATTCTTGAGAGGGTCGGTGCAGTGGCATATCGGCTAGACTTGCCGCCTACGCTGGAGGGGGTACACAACGTGTTCCACGTGTCGCAGCTGAGACGGTACGTGGCAGACCCCAACTATGTATTGGATCATTCAGCGATCGAGGTGGGGCCTACTCTTCACTATCCAGAGCAGCCGGTTGAGATTCTAGATCGTAGGGAGAAGGTGCTCCGGAACCAGGTTATCCCCCTGGTTCGCGTTGCATGGAGGCATCACTCTCCAGGTGAGTCTACCTGGGAGAGAGAGGACGACATGCGGGAGCGTTTCCCTTATCTATTCGAGCCCTGAGGTATAATTTTTGTTTTTCTGCATGTGATTCATTGTATGTTTGTTTTAATTTTGAGGACAAAAGTTTTTAAGGTGGATAGATTTGTCACCCCCAGTTTTCACAAACAGGGATATTTTGGTAATTTTCCACTTTAAAAATTATTTTAAAATTATTTATTTATTATTTGTATTATTTTGGGGTTATTTGAATCGGGTTCGAATTTCAATTCATTCCGACTTGTTTTGACTTGTTTCGGGGACCCGGGGTATTTTGACCTTAACGGGCCCACACACTAGCTAGCCATGGCCCACATGTTAGATATTTTGGTTAGAGACTAGACTAATTATTTTAGTTAATATTTAGTTAGAGATTAGTGGTTTCGGTTTGACTAAACTACCCCCGGTTTAACCCTTTTCCTAATTTTTAGCCATTTAAATCATTGAAGGGCAAACTTGTAATTATCCATATAGGACAAAACCCTTGCTTGGCCGGCCACATCATGAGGGGATGGGGAGGAGAGAGAAAACTAATTCCATTTCATTCTCATCCACTTTTTCTTCTTCTTCTCCAAAGGCTCCATCCACTTTTGAAGCTTCCATTGATTTCCTCCTCCAACCATGGTGATTTCTTCTCCAAATCTATTTCTCTTCTCATGTAGATTGGTTAGGAAACCCACTAGGATGATTCCTATAGTGGTGTCCCCATTAGAGACCATTTTTTGTGTCCTTTAGATATTTCTAGGGGTGTCCACATGTAGGATTGTGTCCCAATAGGAAAACCCTCTTTTGGACACATGGATATTGTTTTAATATTGTTTTTGGGTTGTTCTCATTAATATTTCAGATTTTGACATGTTATAGAAAGAGTTTTTCCATGTATCTATATGTATCATATTCATTCCTATATGTATTTATATATATATAGTTATATATATCATTATATATATATATATATATATATATATATATATATATATATATATATATATATATATATATATATGTATGTATATATATATATATATGGTGAATAGATTATGTGGTTGTGTGATGTTTGTGCTTGGGCATAGGACACAGGTTCGGCCATGGAAGAGGAAATGGGTGTGGGTTTATGCATATGGTTGCATATATATATATATATATATATATATATATATATATATGGTGAATAGATTATGTGGTTGTGTGATGTTTGTGCTTGGGCATAGGACACAGGTTCGGCCATGGAAGAGGAAATGGGTGTGGGTTTATGCATATGGTTGCATATATATATATATATATATATATATATATATATATATATATATATATATATATATGGTGAATAGATTATGTGGTTGTGTGATGTTTGTGCTTGGGCATAGGACACAGGTTCGGCCATGGAAGAGGAAATGGGTGTGGGTTTATGCATATGGTTGCATACCTATTAGTTTATATCATTCTATATATATATATATATAGATATATATATAGTGATATATATTTATGTGGTTTATATATGGGATATATATTTATGTGGTTGTGTGGTGTTTTGGTGTAGGGAAGGGGCATCACAGTTTCGGCCAGGTTTGGCTTAGTTGTGTGTGTGTGTCTATGTTAGAGTGTAGGGTGTGTAATTTGTAGGTGTGTGTGTGGGGGGTATTTGAGAGGAGAGTTTGAGGGTGCTAGTGAGTGAATAGGAGGAGGGGGAAACCACCCAAAATTGTCCAATACCCCTCCCAAACTGCTGTCCTAATTCCCCACAAAACAACCCAGTTTTTCCCTTATATTGTTGTCCAAAAACCCTACAAAATAGTCCCTCAAAAACCCTTAAATTCTGTCCACAAACAGCCCCTTATATCACCCTATTTGCTGCCCTTATATACCCACATTTACACCATCAAAATAGCCCCAAACTGCTGTCAAGAACAGCCCCTTGTATGCCCTACATGGCTGTCCCCAACTGTCACAAACATGTCCCTTTTTGCCACTTAATAGCCCCTTAACACCACCACTAAAACACCTACATGACAGTCCTTGTTTGCCCTCTCAAAACAGCCCATGGTTAGTCCACATTGCCTCACAATTCATTCCTCATTCCACTCTAAAATATCAGTCCTTTAGTGCTCCACTTTTCAGTCCACACATGCCACATATTGTTCCATATATTAGCCTTGTGTGTGTGGGTGTATTTGAGGTTTGTGTGTGTGTGAGGGAAAGCCTAGAGAGTGATACTAGTAGCCTATAGTTAGTCTATGTGCAAAACTAGTAGGAAACCTATAGGGGAGACTTATAGAGTGTGGTTTTATGTGAGGATGAGTGGTGGGGTGAGTGTGGTATAGAAAAAGGGTAAATTCATGACATAGAATAGGGTAATAGGGTAAACCTATACCCCGTATCCTAACATGACCTAGATAACTAGGATACCCAAATTTCTTGGTAGGTAAACCTTAGATAGGTTGATATCTAGCTACCCTAAGGAGCCTAGGCTAGTTCCATGGGTATTTGCAAGGTTTCATTGGTATTTGGCAAGATATCGGGATTTACCTTAGAAGGGTAAATGCTAGTTTTGCCTAGAAATAGGATACTTGTGTTAGAAGCCTAAGATGGAGTTAGAACTTGATCCCCGTGGTTGGTAATGATCAAATATGGTACTCTAAGACTAGTTTTGACGTCGGTTGATGTAACTCCCCTTCCCGAAATTCTAAAATATTTTATTATTATTTTATTTTATTCATTTATTTAATTGATTAGCATAGAATTTATTTGCCCTTCATAATTATGTGCCTTCTACATATATTTGTTTATTCATTACTATTCAATAATGAATATAAATGGATACATATTATTTACATACAGGGTGTCAATGGGCATGTATACAGAAATATATAATATTATGAATGTGTATGTGTATATACATATAATACATGGGTGTATGTAAAATTGTATAAGAATATATTATATAGATATGTGTGTACGTGTATATAAATAATAGATATATAAGAGTGTACGAGTGTATATATATAAATATATATTTTATATGAGTACATGTATATATATATATGTATAATTTTTTTTTTTTTTTACACATATACATATATATATTATACATATATATATGTATAATATATATGTATATGTGTACAGATGTATGAATATATAAATTCGTATTGGAGTGTAAATATATATATACTTATATAATAGATAATAGATTTATACATATTAATGTATAATAGATTTATAGAATTATAAGGCATATAGATTTATAATATATGTAAAATTGTATATGTGTATATATGTATATATATGAATATTCGTATACGTGTATGCATATAAATATATATATACGTGTGTGTATATAGATTATATATATATATATAGATATATATATATAATGAAATAGAAATTAGTAATAGAGAAAAAGAAATAGAAAAAAAGAGAGAGAATAAGATGTAGCAGTAGCAACCCAGCCTTAAGATCCCCCAGACCCGAGCCCTTGGTCCCACTGTGACTAACCCCCAGGTCATCAACCCAAGCAAGTTTCCAGTATAACATAGCAGGTCCAATTTATTCACATATTGGCATATATGGTTCACTTCGGTTTTCTCAAACCATTTTGGCTTAAGATTTGTCTTTAACAAGCCGGGCCCATCCCAAGCTTCCCCATGAAGCAGCCAGGCCGGGAGCAAAAGCCCCAAGCCCGAACTGAGCCCTCCCCCCGCGTTTCTGTGAAGAGTCAATTAGGTATATAAACAGAGCGAGAGCGAGAAGGGAGTTCGGGAGACGAAACAAACCCTAGATGGGACTCGACACCCGCGCCGCCACCACCCTAGCCTGAGCGACCTCCCCCACACGCGCGCGCGCGCCACCGCGGCAGGCCGGCCGCCGTTGGCCGGCGTGACAGAACCGTGCGCGTCAGCCAACGCGCATGCAAGAGAAAACAGGACAGCAGTATCACCGCACGAGAATCAGTTTTCGTGGCGCTGTCACGCCTCACTCGATCAACCGATTCTCGATCTTTCAACTCTGGTATGAAGCCTACATATACGTCTTTACATCCCTTGAATTACTTTGTTTATAGACACGCTAGATCGGCCAGGAAAATGATTCGAAAAACCCGAAAAAAACTGTTTTCGCTAGTTTCGAGACTGTCCCAAAGTTCCCAGTTCGAGTCTCGATCTCTTGCAAACCAGCGATCGATCTCGAAATCCTTTTGAATAGATTTACTGAAAACATGTAGGGCTTTCTAACCTAATTGGTAGTTTCGATTTTTATCAACTGTACGCGGAGAAATCAACTTTCAAAGTTTAACAAAAACCTATTTTCAAAACTTGAAAAATCATCCACACGACGTCCGTCCTGCCATTCTGGGCGACGTGGTCGCACACCGAAGAAATCAAAAGCTGCGTAACGGCTTCGTGGTCGTGTGGGCTTTGACGGAATTCAAATTGGTCGCGTGTGCGCGACGAATTCGACGCGTATTCGTCGAAATCGCCCCGTATCCGTCCAATGCAAATTTAGTCATAACTTTGTGCACGCTCGTCAGATCGAGATGAAACTTGTGCCAATAGGACCGTATCATTTTTTTGGTCATGCATGCCAAGTTTGGTTCAATTCTGAGACAGTCGAATTCGACATCGTTTTGTGGGCCCCACGGTCCCACTCAACGGGCGATTTTGTGCACGGCCAGCCGGAATCCAACTCTGGACATACGGTTGGGTTCGTATCGGAAAACTGGATCCGTAGACATGTAGTTTGATGACTTTAGAGACCATTGACTCTGGCACGCTTTTCGATGCAAAGCGGGTCCAACGGCGGACATCGTTTTTGTCCGAAATTATCGTTTTGCCCCTGTGTCCAGAATTGGACTTAAGGACAGACAATCCTAGCTAATTTGACTATTCTGAGAACGTTGGTACTATTTATTTCAGCATCCGGAGATTTCTGCATGTGTTGATTGATTGTGGCTCGTGAGTGGTATTTATTATTGGTTTCTCCAGCTAAGGACCTCAGGCAAGTGCACTTTCTGATTGCTTTTCGATTCATAGTAGTTTTCTCATTTCATGTCTTTACATATATCTTGCTGCTTCTTGACACGCTCGTCACACGGAGTAGTCGGGAGGGGAAATATCTTAGTATACATGTGGACTACCCAGAAATATCCCAATATGTCTAATCTTGAATGATAGCAGCTGCACACGACACGTGTAGTGAGCCGTATTTTACCCCCTAGCCGTCCACATGGCGAAAGGATATTTCACACCACTTAGATAGATGTCTTTTATTAGCTTTTCCTTGTTTATTTCGCTATCGTGCTATGACATCAGTTTATCTTACAGTTTCATATTCCATATGCTATTTTCATGTCTTGATAATTCTATTGTGTTTTGCACTGCCGTCGGTTTGTGTACTTGTTCCAATCCTGACTGGATAACCAATATTTTTCAGGTTTAGCCGCGATCACTCTTAGCACTGGGATGACTTGGGTATGCTGAAGACAACCTAGAAATAGGAAGCAATGTATCATTTTCATTAAATTGTAAAAACTTTGTATTTTCCTTTAATTATAAACCTTGTAAATGTTGTAATAAATTTAAAATTGTGAATGAGCAGCAAATGTGATTTTTGAGCATTTATATTCTTGCGGGCTTGACAGCGTTCTACCGCCGACTCTGCGGCGTAGGCTGGCTTGGACACGTCTCGTATCCGAAAATCGGGTGCGGGTCGTGACAAGTTTTTGTGGTGGCCCATGCAGGTCCGTTTTCGCAAAAAATTGCGAACTCGTGATGGTACGTTAGTCGTACTATTGCGAGCCTGCGACCAAGAATTGCTCATTCACAAACTAGGATAAAAATAATTTAAGAGAATGACTAGGACTAAGAGTCCCTTGATTCAAATTGACCGTTGGGTAGTTAAGGTTGTTGGATAGGTCATACAATTTAGAATTATGCAATTTAGATTACTTGCTAGAACTCTATAGGTACACTCTTACTTTGATATGACGATATGATCCCATGTAGATACACTATACACTTTGTTAGTTAAATTTTCCCAGAATTAAAGCTTTACCCTTGATAACCTGATCAGTTTTCTTTTGCTCTTTATAGATGTAATTTTGTGATCAGTTAGGATTGCATGTTTTAAATTCTATTTTGTTGTAGGTAACTGGTTTGTAATTTTATTCTGCTTTTCATATACAAAATCTCGATGTAGGGTTGGTTCAAAGTTTTTCCCCTCAACCATTTGAAATATTTATGAAATCAAGATTAGGAAGTTCTTATTTTATTCGTCTTCAAATATTCCTCTTCGACCAGCCTTTTACCTCAAGGAATGAGACTTTCAGGCAGATGTTACACTATCTATCATAATCAATTAGATTGGACCCTTAGATACCCTTGAAGTCTTAGAAAAATAGTTAGAATAGATTTTACGACTGCAATGGCCAGCCAGCAGCACACTGGCGATGCACAACCCACAGAATTGAAATCATCCCGAAGAACCATAGTCTATGAAACCTTGCAGAAACTATGTTCTCGTTGACTTCTTTAAATCTTAGATACCATTGTGTCAATATAGGTAGAGTGTCTGATAGCTTATCACATTTGAATCACGAAATAAAGGGTTTGCCGTAGCCAGAGTATACGGGCAAGGCATAATTCTTGGTGAAACGATTTCAGATGTGATTACAAGTTTAGGATATTATAGAGAATAGAGACTGCCCTGTATGACCCTAAGATCCGAAACCAATACTAGTGTAAGTTCTGTAAGTCGAGTAGCATGTCTTCCAACCCGTGGCCCTTGTGCTTTATTAACAAGGTAATTGACTGACAATAACAGGTTCATCCAGACTATAAGAATTAGAACTCCATAACCCATTAGTCGACCAAGGCCTTATGGATAGAAGATAATAGGTTGACTGTATAGGCAATAACACCGGGTAAGGTTTTGATTCTCTCAAAATTCAAACTTTTGTCCCCTTTCAAAAAATCTTGCCTACTTATATTTTGACTATCTTGACCAACGCTGCTATTACAGCCTAGTTTTGCAAGCTTACTATTTTATCGAGCTTGATCCAAGACATATGTCTAGCTAACATATTGTCTAATCAGAATCATTGTATTACGGTCTGATCAACCATGATGCATTTGGTTCGCTCTTCGTTTAATTACACTACATGGATGGAGATATATAGGTATCTAGGATCTCATCCGCGACTGCTTGACAATTCCCCTTGAATTATACATTCGCCTTTAAATCACGTAATTGTATTCGATGACATCTCTCTTGAACTCTTATTTGTTTTTGTCTTTCACCAATTAGAAAGACGAAAGCTCGTAATTAATAGATAAATACCGAGTATTCCCATGACTATGATAGTTGTATATGCAAGTATAACTACCATCGGCCAGCCCTGTGACAGGAACCTCGCCACCATAACCTAGCCCCTAAGGTGGGTAGACCGCAAGCCTTCTAAAATTTTAGGATATATCAGGACTACCGACTGATCAGAATGATTTTCATTAAGATGATAACTAGTGCCCTATGGAGTCCCACTTTTCATTTAGATCATTTTGTGACCCCGGCCGTGTCATTAATATTCGGAGCACGAGACCAACTGTTACCTTCCAACAAATTTCATATGCAAGACCTAGACGACTCCACCTTCATCTAGGTATATCATGTCCCACTCAAACCCGTCCCCTTGTACTCTATTTTTGTGCTACAATTTTCAGGTTAAAAGGGACGAGCTATAACCCTTACCGTAATACCGGTATATTTTCCGACTTCCACTAGAGCCTCAACCTTGACTCAATTCCTTCGACCCAATATTTGGTGGTGATCTACTCGAAATCCACTATGCACATGCCACTTGTAAGCCACCTAATTGAGGCCCCATGTATTACTTAAACACAAAAGTCACTGAAGGCGCATCTTTGGGCTTATGGACCTAGTTAACCAACCCGACTAGCCACTAGCTCAACCCCTTGGAAGGAATCCTGTTGTAGGTTACTCTAACTAGTAGAAACAGTTTTATCATTGGGATCTTGACCAGTCCATATAGATTGAAATCCAAAGGTTCATCTAACCAACGAGTGATATCCCTTGCTCGTGTGTCTAAATAACCACGGAAAGATCACACTCTTGATTTCTCAAATTTCGTTCTATTATGGGACCTTGTTTGAATTAGGATTTCGAGAACGAGACTTCTGTATTGCACAGATTGCAGGCCACTCTAAGTAGCGAAGGGTTCTTCGAGGTAGCAAGTGACTGGACTAGAGTAGCCCGATTTAGAGAATAAGACTATAAGTTCATATGTACCCTTTCTACCTGTAATATTGTATGTGCTCTACCGCTCTTTAAACTTCACAGTTGCGCCCGTTTAGTCTGCCGTATCTTCTTGTCCTTCCTACTTCGAAGCGACGAATAGTCGTGCTTACTAGAGTTTACCAATATTCTTAGCTACTTGTGTAAATTTACTTGTTAAGTTTTTGGGATTTCTTGATAGATAAAAAAGGATATGGGTGCCATATGCGGTGGATACTTATGGGTAGAAATTTTAGCAATTGGATGGAAAGTTATAAAGTTTTAAGTGACATAGCTTAGAGGGAGTAGGGTGTCCAAAGGTGGGTAGAAGTTCTCGAAGTTCGTGATTGAGAAATGGCTAGGAAGTGGATATAAACTGTTCTGGAAGAAATAAAATTGAGGAGATTAAGATTAGAGTAGACTTTCTTTGAATTTTAAGAATTAGTTATGATGTAGAATTTTGAGGACGAAATTATTTTTAAGGTGGGTAGATTTGTAACTCCCCTTCCCGAAATTCTGAAATATTTTATTATTATTTTATTTTATTCATTTATTTAATTGATTAGCATAGAATTTATTTGTCCTTCATAATTATGTGCCTTCTACATATATTTGTTTATTCATTACTATTCAATAATGAATATAAATGGATACATATTATTTACATACAGGGTGTTAATGGGTATGTATACAGAAATATATAATATTATGAATGTGTATGTGTAGATACATATAATACATGGGTGTATGTGAAATTGTATAACAATATATTATATAGATATGTGTGTACGTGTATATAAATAATAGATATATAAGAGTGTACGAGTGTATATATATAAATATACATTTTATATGAGTACATGTATATATATATATATATGTATAATATATATATGTATATGTGTACAGATGTATGAATATATAAATTCGTATTGGTATGTAAATATATATATACTTATATATAATAGATAATAGATTTATACATATTAATGTATAATAGATTTATAGAATTATAAGGCATATAGATTTATAATATATGTAAAATTGTATATGTGTATATATGTATATATATGAATATTCGTATACGTGTATGCATATAAATATATATATATACGTGTGTGTATATAGATTATATATATATATAGATTTATATATATAATGAAATAGAAATTAGTAATAGAGAAAAAGAAATAGAAAAAAAGAGAGAGAGAATAAGATGTAGCAGTAGCAACCCAGCCTTAAGATCCCCCAGACCCGAGCCCTTGGTCCCACTGTGACTAACCCCCAGGTCATCAACCCAAGCAAGTTTCCAGTATAACATAGCAGGTCCAATTTATTCACATATTGGCATATATGGTTCACTTCGGTTTTCTCAAACCATTTTGGCTTAAGATTTGTCTTTAACAAGCCGGGCCCATCCCAAGCTTCCCCATGAAGCAGCCAGGCCGGGAGCAAAAGCCCCAAGCCAGAACTGAGCCCTCCCCCCGCGTTTCTGTG
This sequence comes from Iris pallida, assembly GCA_029216955.1. Classification (NCBI taxonomy): domain Eukaryota; kingdom Viridiplantae; phylum Streptophyta; class Magnoliopsida; order Asparagales; family Iridaceae; genus Iris; species Iris pallida. Next base: position 3,377,311 of record JANAVB010011197.1, on the reverse strand, counting down.
AAGAGTCAATTAGGTATATAAACAGAGCGAGAGCGAGAAGGGAGTTCGGGAGACGAAACAAACCCTAGATGGGACTCGACACCCGCGCCGCCACCACCCTAGCCTGAGCGACCTCCCCCACACGCGCGCGCGCGCCACCGCGGCAGGCCGGCCGCCGTTGGCCGGCGTGACAGAACCGTGCGCGTCAGCCAACGCGCATGCAAGAGAAAACAGGACAGCAGTATCACCGCACGAGAATCAGTTTTCGTGGCGCTGTCACGCCTCACTCGATCAACCGATTCTCGATCTTTCAACTCTGGTATGAAGCCTACATATACGTCTTTACATCCCTTCAATTACTTTGTTTATAGACACGCTAGATCGGCCAGGAAAATGATTCGAAAAACCCAAAAAAAACTGTTTTCGCTAGTTTCGAGACTGTCCCAAAGTCCCCAGTTCGAGTCTCGATCTCTTGCAAACCAGCGATGGATCTCGAAATCCTTTTGAATAGGTTTACTGAAAACATATAGGGCTTTCTAACCTAATTGGTAGTTTCGATTTTTATCAACTGTACGCGGAGAAATCAACTTTCAAAGTTTAACAAAAACCTATTTTCAAAACTTGATAAATCATCCACATGACGTCCGTCCCGCCATTTTGGGCGACGTGGTCGCGCACCGAAGACATCAAAAGCTGCGTAACGGCTTCGTGGTCGTGTGGGATTTGACGGAATTCAAATTGGTCGCGTGTGCGCGACGAATTCGACGCGTATCCGTCGAAATCGCCCCGTATCCGTCCAATGCAAATTTAGTCATAACTTTGTGCACGCTCGTCAGATCGAGGTGAAACTTGTGCCAATAGGACCGGATCATTTTTTTGGTCATGCATGCCAAGTTTGGTCCAATTCTGAGACAGTCGAATTCGACATCGTTTTGCGGGCCCCACGGTCCCACTCAACGGACGATTTTGTGCACGGCCAGCCGGAATCCAACTCTGGACATACGGTTGGGTTCGTATCGGAAAACTAGATTCGTAGACATGTAGTTTGTCGACTTTAGAGACCGTTGACTCTGGCACGCTTTTCGGTGCAAAGCGGATCCAACGGCGGACATCGTTTTTGCCTGAAATAACCGTTTTGCCCCTGTGTCCAGAATTGGACTTAAGGACAGACAATTCTAGCTAATTTGACTATTCTGAGAACGTTGGTACTATTTATTTCAGCATCCGGAGACTTCTGCATGTGTTGATTGATTGTGGCTCGTGAGTGGTATTTATTATTGGTTTCTCCAGCTAAGGACCTCAGGCAAGTGCACTTTCTGATTGCTTTTCGATTCATAGTAGTTTTCTCATTTCATGTCTTTACATATATCTTGTTGTTTCTTGACACGCTCGTCACACGGAGTAGTCGGGAGGGAAAATATCTTAGTATACATGTGGACTACCCAGAAATATCCCAATATGTATAATCTTGAATGATAGCAGCTGCACACGACACGTGCAGTGAGCCGTATTTTACCCCCTAGCCGTCCACATGGCGAAAGGATATTTCACACCACTTAGATAGATGTCTTTTATTAGCTTTTCCTTGTTTATTTTGCTATCGTGCTATGACATCAGTTTATCTTACAGTTTCATATTCCATATGCTATTTTCATGTCTTGATAATTCTATTGTGTTTTGCACTGCCGTCAGTTTGTGTACTTGTTCCAATCCTGACTGAATAACCAATATTTTTCAGGTTTAGTCGCGATCACTCTTAGCACTGGGATGACTTGGGTATGCTGAAGACAACCTAGAAATAGATAGCAATGTATCATTTTCATTAAATTGTAAAAACTTTGTATTTTCCATTAATTATAAACCTTGTAAATGTTGTAATAAATTTAGAATTGTGAATGAGCAGCAAATGTGATTTTTGAGCATTTATATTCTTGCGGGCTTGACAGCGTTCTACCGCCGACTCTGCGGCGTAGGCTGGCTTGGACACGTCTCGTATCCGAAAACCGGGTGCGGGTCATGACAAGTTTTTGTGGTGGCCCATGCAGGTCCGTTTTCGCAAAAAATTGCGAACTCGTGATGGTACGTTAGTCGTACTATTGCGAGCCTGCGACCAAGAATTGCTCATTCACAAACTAGGATAAAAATGATTTAAGAGAATGACTAGGACTAAGAGTCCCTTGATTCAAATTGTCCGTTGGGTAGTTAAGGTTGTTGGATAGGTCATACAATTTAGAATTATGCAATTTAGATTACTTGCTAGAACTCTATAGGTACACTCTTACTTTGATATGACGATATGATCCCATGTAGATACACTATACACTTGGTTAGTTAAATTTTCCTAGAATTAAAGCTTTACCCTTGATAACCTGATCAGTTTTCTTTTGCTCTTTGTAGATGTAATTTTGTGATCAGTTAGGATTGCATGTTTTAAATTCTATTTTGTTGTAGGTAACTGGTTTGTAATTTTATTCTGCTTTTCATATACAAAATCTCGATGTAGGGTTGGTTCAAAGTTTTTCCCCTCAACCATTTGAAATATTTATGAAATCAAGATTAGGAAGTTCTTATTTTATTCGTCTTCAGATATTCCTCTTCGACCAGCCTTTTACCTTAAGGAATGAGACTTTCAGGCATATGTTACACTATCTATCATAATCAATTAGATTGGACCCTTAGATACCATTGAAGTCTTAGGAAAATAGTTAGAATAGATTTTACGACTGCAATGGCCAGCCAGCAGCGCACTGGCGAGGCACAACCCACAGAATTGAAATCATCCCGAAGAACCATAGTCTATGAAACCTTGCAGAAACTATGTTCTCGTTGACTTCTTTAAATCTTAGATACCATTGTGTCAATATAGGTAGAGTGTCTGATAGCCTATCACATTTGAATCACGAAACCAAGGGTTTGCCGTAGCCAGAGTATACGGGTAAGGCATAATTCTCGGTAAAACGATTTCAGATGTGATTACAAGTTTAGGATATTATAGAGAATAGAGACTGCCCTGTATGACCCTAAGATCCGAAACCAATACTAGTGTAAGTTCTGTAAGTCGAGTAGCATGTCTTCCAACCCGTAGCCCTTGTGCTTTATTAACAAGGTAATTGACTGACAATAACAGGTTCATCCAGACTATAAGAATTAGAACTCCATAACCCATTAGTCGACCAAGGTCTTATGGATAGAAGATAATAGGTTGACTGTATAGGCAATAACACCGGATAAGGTTTTGATTCTCTCAAAATTCAAACTTTTGTCCCCTTTTCAAAAATCTTGCCTACTTATATTTTGACTATCTTGACCAACGCTGCTATTACAACCTAGTTTTGCAAGCTTACTATTTTATCGAGCTTGATCCAAGACATATGTCTTGCTAACATATTGTCTAATCAGAATCATTGTATTACGGTCTGATCAACCATGATGCATTTGGTTCGCTCTTCGTTTAATTACACTACATGGATGGAGATATATAGGTATCTAGGATCTCATCCGCGACTGCTTGACAATTCCCCTTGAATTATACATTCGCCTTTAAATCACGTAATTGTATTCGATGACATCTCTCTTGAACTCTTATTTGTTTTTGTCTTTCACCGATTAGAAAGACGAAAGCTCTTAGTAATAGATAAATATCGAGTATTCCCATGACTATGATAGTTGTATATGCAAGTATAACTACCATCGGCCAGCCCTGTGACAGGAACCTCGCCACCATAACCTAGCCCCTAAGGTGGGTAGACCGCAAGCCTTCTAAAATTTTAGGATATATCAGGACTACCGACTGATCAGAATGATTTTCATTAAGATGATAACTAGTGCCCTATGGAGTCCCACTTTTCATTTAGATCATTTTGTGACCCCGGCCGTGTCATTAATATTCGGAGTACGAGACCAACTGTTACCTTCCAACAAATTTCATATGCAAGACCTAGACGACTCCACCTTCATCTAGGTATATCATGTCCCACTCAAATCCGTCCCCTTGTACTCTATTTTTGTGCTACAATTTTCAGGTTAAAAGGGACGAGCTATAACCCTTACCGTAATACCGGTATATTTTTCGACTTCCACTAGAGCCTCAACCTTGACTCAATTCCTTCGACCCAATGTTTGGTGGTGATCTACTCGAAATCCACTATGCACATGCCACTTGTATGCCACCTAATTGAGGCCCCATGTATTACTTAAACACAAAAGTCACTGAAGGCGCATCTTTGGGCTTATGGACCTAGTTAACCAACCCGACTAGCCACTAGCTCAACCCCTTGGAAGGAATCCTATTGTAGGTTACTCTAACTAGTAGAAACAGTTTTATCATTGGGATCTTGACCAGTCCATATAGATTGAAATCCAAAGGTTCATCTAACCAACGAGTGATATCCCTTGCTCGTGTGTCTAAATAACCACGGAAAGATCACACTCTTGATTTCTCAAATTTCGTTCTATTATGGGACCATGTTTGAATTAGGATTTCGAGAACGAGACTTCTGTATTGCACAGATTGCAGGCCACTCTAAGTAGCGAAGGGTTCTTCGAGGTAGCAAGTGACTGGACTAGAGTAGCCCGATTTAGAGAATAAGACTATAAGTTCATATATACCCTTTCTACCTGTAATATTGTATGTGCTCTACCGCTCTTTAAACTTCACAGTTGCGCCCGATTAGTTTGCCGTATCTTCCTGTCCTTCCTACTTCGAAGCGACGAATAGTCGTGCTTACTAGAGTTTACCAATATTCTTAGCTACTTGTGTAAATTTACTTGTTAAGTTTTTGGGATTTTTTGATAGATAGAAAAGGATATGGGTGCCATATGCGGTGGATACTTATGGGTAGAAATTTTAGCAATTGGATGGAAAGTTATAAAGTTTTTAGTGACATAGCTTAGAGGCAGTAGGGTGTCCAAAGGTGGGTAGAAGTTCTCGAAGTTCGTAATTGAGAAATGGCTAGGAAGCGGATATAAACTGTTCTGGAAGAAATAAAATTGAGGAGATTAAGATTAGAGTAGACTTTCTTTGAATTTTAAGAATTAGTTATGATGTAGAATTTCGAGGACGAAATTATTTTTAAGGTGGGTAGATTTGTAACTCCCCTTCCCAAAATTCTGAAATATTTTATTATTATTTTATTTTATTCATTTATTTAATTGATTAGCATAGAATTTATTTGCCCTTCATAATTATGTGCCTTCTGCATATATTTGTTTATTCATTACTATTCAATAATGAATATAAATGGATACATATTATTTACATACAGGGTGTCAATGGGTATGTATACAGAAATATATAATATTATGAATGTGTATGTGTAGATACATATAATACATGGGTGTATGTGAAATTGTATAAGAATATATGATATAGATATGTGTGTACGTGTATATAAATAATAGATATATAAGAGTGTACGAGTGTATATATATAAATATATATTTTATATGAGTACATGTATATATATATATATATATATATATATATATGTATAATATATATATGTATATGTGTACAGATGTATGAATATATAAATTCGTATTGGTGTGTAAATATATATATACTTATATATAAAAGATAATAGATTTATACATATTAATGTATAATAGATTTATAGAATTATAAGGCATATAGATTTATAATATATGTAAAATTGTATATGTGTATATATGTATATATATGAATATTCGTATACGTGTATGCATATAAATATATATATACGTGTGTGTATATAGATTATATATATATATATAGATATATATATAATGAAATAGAAATTAGTAATAGAGAAAAAGAAATAGAAAAAAAGAGAGAGAATAAGATGTAGCAGTAGCAACCCAGCCTTAAGATCCCCCAGACCCGAGCCCTTGGTCCCACTGTGACTAACCCCCAGGTCATCAACCCAAGCAAGTTTCCAGTATAACATAGCAGGTCCAATTTATTCACATATTGGCATATATGGTTCACTTCGGTTTTCTCAAACCATTTTGGCTTAAGATTTGTCTTTAACAAGCCGGGCCCATCCCAAGCTTCCCCATGAAGCAGCCAGGCCGGGAGCAAAAGCCCCAAGCCAGAACTGAGCCCTCCCCCCGCGTTTCTGTGAAGAGTCAATTAGGTATATAAACAGAGCGAGAGCGAGAAGGGAGTTCGGGAGACGAAACAAACCCTAGATGGGACTCGACACCCGCGCCGCCACCACCCTAGCCTGAGCGACCTCCCCCACACGCGCGCGCGCGCCACCGCGGCAGGCCGGCCGCCGTTGGCCGGCGTGACAGAACCGTGCGCGTCAGCCAACGCGCATGCAAGAGAAAACAGGACAGCAGTATCACCGCACGAGAATCAGTTTTCGTGGCGCTGTCACGCCTCACTCGATCAACCGATTCTCGATCTTTCAACTCTGGTATGAAGCCTACATATACGTCTTTACATCCCTTCAATTACTTTGTTTATAGACACGCTAGATCGGCCAGGAAAATGATTCGAAAAACCCAAAAAAAACTGTTTTCGCTAGTTTCGAGACTGTCCCAAAGTCCCCAGTTCGAGTCTCGATCTCTTGCAAACCAGCGATCGATCTCGAAATCCTTTTGAATAGGTTTACTGAAAACATGTAGGGCTTTCTAACCTAATTGGTAGTTTCAATTTTTATCAACTGTACGCGGAGAAATCAACTTTCAAAGTTTAACAAAAACCTATTTTCAAAACTTGAAAAATCATCCACACGACGTCCGTCCCGCCATTCTGGGCGACGTGGTCGCGCACCGAAGACATCAAAAGCTGCGTAACGGCTTCGTGGTCGTGTGGGCTTTGACGGAATTCAAATTGGTCGTGTGTGCGCGACGAATTCGACGCGTATCCGTCGAAATCGCCCCGTATCCGTCCAATGCAAATTTAGTCATAACTTTGTGCACGCTCGTCAGATCGAGATGAAACTTGTGCCAATAGGACAGTATCATTTTTTTTTCATGCATGCCAAGTTTGGTCCAATTCTGAGACAGTCGAATTCGACATCGTTTTGCGGGCCCCACGGTCCCACTCAACGGACGATTTTGTGCACGGCCAGCCGGAATCCAACTCTGGACATACGGTTGGGTTCGTATCGGAAAACTGGATCCGTAGACATATAGTTTGACGACTTTAGAGACCGTTGACTCTGGCACGCTTTTCGGTGCAAAGTGGGTCCAACGGCGGACATCGTTTTTGCCCGAAATTACCGTTTTTCCCCTGTGTCCAGAATTGGACTTAAGGACAGACAATCCTAGCTAATTTGACTATTCTAAGAACGTTGGTACTATTTATTTCAGCATTCGGAGACTTCTGCATGTGTTGATTGATTGTGGCTCGTGAGTGGTATTTATTATTGGTTTCTCCAGCTAAGGACCTCAGGCAAGTGCACTTTCTGATTGCTTTTCGATTCATAGTAGTTTTCCCATTTCATATCTTTACATATATCTTGCTGCTTCTTGACACGCTCGTCACACGGAGTAGTCGGGAGGGAAAATATCTTAGTATACATGTGGACTACCCAGAAATATCCTAATATGTCTAATCTTGAATGATAGCAGCTGCACACGACACGTGCAGTGAGCCGTATTTTACCCCCTAGCCGTCCACATGGCGAAAGGATATTTCACACCACTTAGATAGATGTCTTTTATTAGCTTTTCCTTGTTTATTTCGCTATCGTGCTATGACATCAGTTTATCTTACAGTTTCATATTCCATATGCTATTTTCATGTCTTGATAATTCTATTGTGTTTTGCACTGCCGTCGGTTTGTGTACTTGTTCCAATCCTGACTGGATAATCAATATTTTTCAGGTTTAGCCGCGATCACTCTTAGCACTGGGATGACTTGGGTATGCTGAAGACAACCTAGAAATAGATAGCAATGTATCATTTTCATTAAATTGTAAAAACTTTGTATTTTCCTTTAATTATAAACCTTGTAAATGTTGTAATAAATTTAGAATTGTGAATGAGCAGCAAATGTGATTTTTGAGCATTTATATTCTTGCGGGCTTGACAGCGTTCTACCGCCGACTCTGCGGCGTAGGCTGGCTTGGACACGTCTCGTATCCGAAAATCGGGTGCGGGTCGTGACAGTTGACCTTTTTGACCAAAAGTCAACAAAAGTCAACCGAGAGTCAAACTTAGCCTTAAAGCGACCCGATTTGACCGAAACCAACCCAGAGTTGACCAGTTGACTGAAAGTCAACAGTTGGTCAACGTTAGACCTGTTTGACCTAGGGTTGACCTAAAGTTGACCAGAGTTGACTTTTTGACCAAAAGTCAACTGTAAGTCAACCGTTGATCCCGATTGACCTAGTTTGACTTGGAATGACTTCCAATGGCCTAGTATGACCTAGTATGAACCAGTATGACCTAGTATGACCTAGTATGAACCAGTATGGCCAAGTATGACTCAGTTAGACCTAGATTGACCTAGTTTTGACTTAGACTTGCATTCATGACTTGTATTAGTTTCCTTTTCAGTATTTAGTCCTGTTTGACTCATAGTATCTTATCTTAGGTCTGTGATCGCTCTGAGCGTCTGTTCACTCTATCAGCTCAGGACCACATGCGAGTACATTCATTGATAGTTTTCATTGTCGTGATATTTACTATATCTGATTCAGTCGTAGTGTCTTACTAGATTCTCGATACGATAGTTCACGGACTAGTATTATCGGACTCTGGTCATAAGATGTCATTCCTGGATTTCTTGGGATACCGGTACTTGCTTGGTCTTGATTCTTATACTTGTATTGACGTCGATTCCTGAAGAGGACTTGCTCCCCTCTTAGGAAATCCCGCGTCATGACGTGCCATGACCGGATCCATTTATACTATTCGGGAAATGGGGGAATTATTAGGGGTTATGTGATCAAGCCTTCCTGTAACTATACATTGCTAGCATCACCCTCGCCTCACGTAGGGTGTTGCAGACACCCCATTACCAGTTATCCAGGTTGGACGGCATGATTCTCCGTTGAGTACACCGCGGATTGCCGGGCCAAGTGGATAACCAGCTCTTGCTTACCTAGCCGATCACATATCGCTCTAATAATTCAAAACACCTTTTTTACTTTATTTGTCATGTCTTATATTCCAGTTTCAGCTTTACTTACTGTACTTTCACCATGCTATGATTCATTTCTCATATGCTCTATCTGTCTTTTATACTGTACCTTGGTTATGGGACTAAGTTCTGTTTGAAAGAAGGGTTACAACCCCGGTCCTTGTTTGGTTTAAGGGTTGTAACTCGGCTTTGAAATGGTTCCCAAGTCGCCTATATTCTTTGTCTTGTATTTCATTATTACTGTCTCTTATAGTATTTCTCAATTCATATGGAACTGCTGTTGGTGTTTGTACTTGCTCATTTTCCTGACAGGATACCGTTGACAAATTTTACAGATGATTTGAGGCTGATTGTCCGACTTACTACGGGAAGGAGTCTGATGGACTGAACCTAGACAGTGGCTTAGTGATAGAGCCACTAGACTTCGCCCACCCGGAGTAGCCTAGTTAGTTAGGTTTGCCTGGCCTGCGAGCCAGCTAGTTCATTTCTGCTGTAGTATCTTTATACTTATTATTATTCTGAGACTCTGGATTTTGTGTTAGCTGTGACTTGTGGATATCTTGGACTCGTTTCCTGTTTATCTATCATATCTCTTTTCCATGCTTTCTACCTTAGTTTTGATTATGTGATTGAGACAGTATTGCTTTGTTCCTCCGTTCGGAGTGTATATACTGTACAGGTACATTTATCTGTTTAGTCATAGTATTTACAGACCCTATATACAGCGTTCTACCGCCGATTCTGCGGCGTAGGTTGGACGTAACCACGTGCTCGTGTCCCTCTTCAGGGTGCGGGTCATGACAGGATGTGGCGAGCATTTGGTATCGAAATGAACCCCGACTCCAGGACAAGCAGCTCGACTGGGACACTTTCAAGAAGCTGTTCCGAAGAAAGTTCTTCCCGACATCAGAGATGCGGGAAATGGAGAGGCAATTCCAGAACTTGATGCAGGGAAACATGACGGTCAGCGAGTATGCGACAGAGTTCGGCCGACTAAGCCGCTTTGCCCAGAACCTGGTAGCTGACCCCAAGGATCGTGCTGAGCGATTCAGGTATGGCTTACGAGAAGAGATTCGTACCCCTGTGATCGCAGGTGGCGCGAAGACCTATGAGAGGATCCTGATCCGAGCTCAAGCTGTGGAGAAGAGCCAGCCCTCTCGATCCAAGAGGGAGTACCCTGGGAATAGCAACTACCAGGGTAACCAGAAGAAGCCTCATGTCAGCAATTTCAACAACAACAGGCCCCAACACCAGCAGCAGCACAATCAAGCAAGAAACAATGACAAGTCGCCTCAGAAGCAGATTCCTGTCTGCGACTACTGCAAAAGACCGGGGCACCAGACGACTATCTGCAGGAAGAGACTAGGGCACTGCCTAGTTTGTGGGTCTGCCACCCACCAAGTGAGGGACTGCCCCTCATCCCAATTCCGGAGCGGAGGAGCATAGAAGAAGGCTCCCCTACCTACTTAGCAGCAACAGTTTGGACAGCACCAGTAGAAGACCGGGCGAGCTTATGCCCTAGCAGCTGATGAGCAGGCGCCAGAGCAGGAACCCACCGCAGATGTTATCACAGGTTCCATTTATGTGTTTTCACATCCTGCTCTCGCATTATTTGATTCGGGTGCATCACATAGTTTTATTTCATCCAAGTTTATATCTGCACACCACATAGATTCGGGACTTAGCAAAGTGATTAATAGGGTTATGACCGGTGGTGGACCTATACCCATCACTGAGGCTTGTAATTGTCCCATAACCATATCTGGCCATCAGTTTTTGATACCTTTACTAGTGATGCCCCTGTCCAACTATAATGTAGTCCTAGGGATGGACTGGTTAAGTGAACAGCATGCGCTGATAGATTGTCACCGAGGATGTGTAATCTTCAGCCCACCAGGAGAACCGGAGTTTGTAATCTCTCGGGCTCCGGAAGATATAAAGAGTATTTCCTACTCCTCTATCACCGAAGAACCCGGGCCTCCTCACCCTATTATTGCGGAATTTATGGACGTCTTTCCAGATAGTCTTCCAGGATTGCCGCCGGATCGAGGTGTGGAATTCACCATCGATCTAGTACCTGGCTCTTCCCCTATTTCTCGGGGATGCTACAGGGTCAACCCTAAGGAGGCTAAGGAGATGAAAGATCAGATCGACGAGCTGAAGTCGTAAGGATTCATCAGAGATGGAGCTTCACCCTGGGGAGCACCAGTGTTGTTCGTGCCCAAGAAGGATGGAACTGTGAGGATGTGCATTGACTACCGGGCACTGAACAACATCACCATCAAGAACTAGTACCCCTGCCCAGGATCGACGACCTATTTGATCAACTGAACGGAGCCAAGGTATTTTCAAAGATAGATCTCAGATCAGGCTACCATCAAATCAAGGTCAGGAAGGAAGATATTCCCAAGACGGCGTTCAACACCAAGTATGGACAGTTTGAATTCTTGGTCATATCGTTTGGACTGACGAATGCTCCTGCGGTATTCATGAACCTCATGAACAAGGTTTTCCATGAATATCTGAATCAGTTTGTTGTTGTCTTTATCGACGACATACTGATATACTCGAAGACGGAGGAAGAGCATGAAGAGCACTTGAGGAAAGTGCTGAGTACCTTGAGGAAGGAGAAGCTCTATGGTAAGCTATCCAAATATGAATTCATTTTAGACAAGGTGGAATTTTTGGGCCATGCTGTCACAGGAAAAGGGATTTCGGTAGATCCTAAGAAGATAGCTGCTATCGAGAAGTGGACTGCACCAAGCTCGGTTGCAGAGATCAGAAGCTTTTTGGGACTGGCTGGCTACTACCGGAAGTTCGTGAAGGATTTCTCCAAGATTGCGGAGCCAATGACGAAGCTTACCCGGAAGAACGAGGAGTTCATATGGTCTGAAGCGTGCCAGTCAGCTTTTGAGGAACTGAAGAAGAGGCTCACTACCGCACCGATACTTGCGCTACCCGCAGGTACGGGAGGTTTCTCAATCTATAGTGATGCTTCCGAAAAAAGACTGGGCTGCATTCTTCAACAACACGGGAAAGTGATTGCCTATGCATCTAGACAATTGCGGACTCATGAGAAGAACTACCCCACACATGACTTGGAGCTTGTAGTGGTGATATTTGCTTTGAAGCTATGGAAGCACTACCTGTATGGAGAGAGAGTAAAAATATTTACAGACCACAAAAGTCTGAAATAGGTTTTCACTCAGAAGGAGCTGAACATGAGACAAAGTCGATGGCTGGAGCTAATGAAGGACTTTGACATCAACCTGCAGTACCACCCGGGTAAGGCTAATGTTGTTGCAGATGCACATAGTCGTTACCCATTGGCGATGTTCTTGACCAAGGAGCGCCATTTGCTGGAAGACATGGAGAAGCTTGGATTGGAAGTTGTACTGCCCGAGGCGGAAATGAAGAAGCTTGGAAGAGAAGCCATCGTACCAGGAGCTGAACCATCATTGATGCAGTTGCAAGTGCGTTCGAGTCTTATGGACAAGATCAAGGAGACATAATTTCAAGATAAGACGCTTTGCAAACTCAGAGACCAAGTGCTGGCGGGAACACTCGAAGGATTCTCAATCGCCAGTGACGGAGCATTGAAGAATGGTACGAGGCTGTGCATACCTACTGGCGAACTGAGGAACGAGCTAATGCAAGAAGTGCACCAGTCGTAGTACTCTATACACCCTGGAGCCAACAAGATGTACCGGAATATGCGGACTATAGTATGGTGGTACGGAATGAAGAAGGACGTATCCAGGTATGTGGCAAGATGTTTAATTTGTCAGCAAGTTAAAGCTAGCAGGCAGAGACCAGCAGGATTATTGCAGCCACTCGACATCCCGGAGTGGAAATGGGAGCACATCACGATGGATTTTGTATCGGGACTGCCTCGATCCCAAGGAGGGAAGGATGCCATCTGGGTTATAGTGGACCGACTGACGAAGTCGGCTCACTTTATCCCCTACAAGGTTGGTTTATCCATCGAGAAGTTGGCAGCACTGTACATGCGGCACATCTATCGGATTCACGGAGTTTTGGTAAGTATTGTATCTGACAGAGATACCAGATTTACCTCACATTTTTGGAAGAGTTTGCATGACAGCTTGGGGACCCAACTGAAGTTCAGCACCGCCTACCACCCTCAGACTGACGGGCAATCAGAGAGAACCATCCCGACGCTGGAAGATATGCTGAGATCTTGCGTCCTGGAATTTGGAGGGTCTTGGGAAGACCACTTGCACTTGGTAGAGTTTTCTTACAACAACAGCTACCAAGCTAGCATCGGGATGACACCATTCGAGGCACTCTATGGACGTCATTGCCGCACCCCTCTTGCCTGGGACGATGTCGGAGAACAAGTAATGCTTGGACCCGAGATGGTGACCGAAGTAGCAGAGAAAGTGAAAATGATCAGGGACAAGCTCAGGATAGCCCAAGACAGACAGAAGCATTGGGCCGATTGCAGCAGACGGCCTTTGGAGTTTGAAGAAGGCGACAGTGTATTTGTGAAGATCTCGCCTACCAGAGGAACAATTCGCTTCGGCAGAGCAGGAAAATTGAGCCCCAGGTATATTGGTCCATTTGAGATACTCAACAGGATTGGAGAAGTGGCTTATCGGGTAGCTCTACCCCCAAGTCTCGAAGGCGTCCACAACGTCTTCTACGTCTCGCAGCTGAGACGCTACATCCCGGACCCGAGCCATATCTTGGACCATTCAGAGCTGGTGATTGGACCCAGCCTCACAGTGCCAGAAAAACCAGTGGCAATTTTGGACCGAGGCGAGAAGAGGACCATGAACTCCGTGACGCCAATAGTCAGAGTGATGTGGCGTCACAACTCACCAGACGAGTCGACCTGGGAGCGAGAAGACCAGATGCGGGAGCAGTACCCGTACCTGTTTGAGACTTGAGGTAATCCCTAACCTTACTTTAATTTCGAGGACAAAATTTTCTAAGGAGGGAAGATTGTGAAACCCATAATTTGCAGATAATTATTAATTAGTGTTTTTATTAATATTTTAAAATTATTATTATTAATAATATTATTACTATTAAATATTTTTGGTTGGAAAGAATTTCGAAAATAATTATCATAACAAGGATTTTTGTTTTTGGACCAGACCCGAGTCCGAGCCCAGACCCAGGCCTGAGCCTGTATCCAACCCCCTTTCTTATTTTTCCAAATCTTGGTTAACTAATAATTATTATTAAAAAAATAATAAAACACTTTGGCTGGTCCCGAAGGACCAGCAACTTCCCCCTAGGAATTGGTAAACCACTACCTATTCTGTTTCCTTTATTCACTCTCCACCACACCACGTTTCCCCATCACTCTTTTTATTCTCCCTACTTTCCCCACTCTCTCCCGTACTCACATCTCACAACAGAAAAGAATTACTCTCTACCTCGTACTCACAGAACCACCAACCCTCCTCTACTCAACTCCTCCCTATTATTTCCCACCCCCTCACGACCTCCTCTTTCCCACAAAGGAGAAAATTAAATCTCTCTTTCACTCTCTGTGCTCACACGAGCTCTGGAGAAAACCCTTCTTCAAACCCACTTTCCCGATCTAACTCCGGCGATCCCCGCGCGTGCGACCTTCCCGAGGCCGACGTCTCCCCGCACGCGGCCCACTCTCCGGCGATCTCCGCCACCCCGAGCTCGCCCACCCCCGACGAACTCCGCGCGCGGACCCCCGCGCGGTTTCTTCTCCGGCGAAGCCCCCGGCTGTGCGCCCCGTTCCCGCGCCGCCCATCTCCGGCAGCGCCCCGCGGCCCCTCTCCCGCGGGCCCGACCATCTCCGGCAGCACCCCGACCGCGCGCCGCCACCCCGGCGGAGCCAGCGTTCCGCGGCCCCCTCTTCTGCGGGTTCCAGCGCTCGACAGCGCACTCCCGCGCCCTTTTGTCTCGGCGCAGTCCAGATCTGTTGCTGACGTCACTGCCCTTCGCGGGATCTTTTCTGGCCAGCGTACCCATTCTGGACTTTTCTGACGTTTTCGTCGTTGACGTCGCTGCTGGATCTTCTCTATTCTTTTTATATCATCTGAGAGCTCTAGCCGAGCACCCGTGGTATAATTCTCTGTCCCGTTGCTTTTCATTGGTAGTCTATGATGATATCGGTCCCCGGTTTCCCCTTCAGAAATCTGGTTAGCTACGTGGCAGTTTCGGTTAGCTACGTTAGTATTTTCTGTGATATTGTCTGTTGAGATTTGTGTGTTGTTGGTTTGATTGCGGGAATCCCGGGTATTTTGGGAAGGTTCTGTGGTTGGAAATTATTTCGGTGGTTATATTTTCGGGATTATTATTTGGTTGGAACAATTGCAGGTTTTGTGACGCATTTTCCAATTTTAGGTTGTCCCGAAATAGAGGAAATGCTGTCCAAATTTTTACAAAACTTATTTTGATTTCAAAATTGGTTTCCGAAAAATGAATTTAAAACTGATTTTCGGGCGACGACCGTACTGGTCTGTGGGCCCTAGCGAAATGCAAACGCACCGGTCCGACCGGGCGTCGAGGTATTAGCTAGATGTAATGATGGACCGAGTCTGAGACTCCAACTTTTAATTTAAATTATTTTATTTAATGTTTAAGTTATTTATTATAGTTATTTATTTACGGCACATTTTATTTAGTAACTAAATTATTTTCTCTTATTTTATGTAAAAAGAATTGTACAGGACATAAGCCCATAACTCTAGGATGATTAGCTGTGCCCTTGTATTGCATAGTGTAGATTTTACTTTCTTTTCTGGGTGGATGTTGATCTTGGGTGGTTTTGGTTTGAACGTATAATCGTAGTTAGAGCGTAATCATATAATTAATTAAGAATTAAATAAATGGATAAAAATATTAGTAAGATAACTAGTTCACGATTTGTCACTGTAAGAAACTATATTTTTTATAGATATATTACAAAAACATAAGTTTTTCCAAAGATAATTGGTTCATGTTATTATTTTCCAATAATCAAATTAATTAGTTTAAATCAACGCACGTAGCTTGCGACATAACCGTTAGCTGTAACTTAATACAACTTAAAACCTAACTAGGACTTACTACTAGAGATTGCAACTAGCACACTTAGTCTGGTTATTCACGGATCTAAGTCGAGTTCTCAACTGTAGGAACTCGAAGATATACCTGACGTTCCTCCTCGGTATCAACTCGTCTTTCCAGTCATCTAATACAAGGCATGTTTCGGATTATGTATTCATGTATTTTACTTAGTAAAGTTAAGCTGCATGTTAAACCACACTGCTGACACGGAACTCTATCTTAGGGTTCAACTACCGACTGATACTGTTACTGAATGTGGGACTGGGGGAATAGTGTAGGCGTTTATGACCAAAGCCCCTATTGACATTACTGTGTTAGCTTACCCCTCTCACACACGGGGATAAGCCATATCGTATCGCTAGGATACTACTGATCAACCCAAGCCGGTTATAGACGTTCGCATATTCAAAACACACAGAACTGTTTTAAACTGCTGAAAATCAGTATTTCAAACTGTTTATCCTGCACTTTTCCATTACTATTTAAATTATGAGATGCATATTTCGTTCTTGCTCCCTCCTAACTGGAGACAACATTTTAGGTAACACTGAGGATGAGGAGCAATACTATAATAGCTATTATGACCCGGTTCTCTACCCTGCGACGGTACCGGAGCCGTCTCTGGAGGACGCTGATCCTGGGACTACAGAACCTGATGCTTAGATAGTTTCCCTTTCTGTATTTTTTTTTATTTGGAGTTTGTGGTTTATTTCAGCATTTCCTTTCCAGTTGTACTTCTGAATATTTTATTAAACAAAGTTTCAATTCCGAATATAATAGTTGTGATAAATGTACTTGTGTTGTTGTGAATACCTGCAATGGAACAGCTTACTGCCGTCGTCTCCCCACGGTGCAGGCTGGGCATGGTCCGGTTCGACCCATTAACTTGGGATCGGGTCGTGACAATTTGTTCCACTTCTTTAACGACTTTTTGATGTGCTTCAGGTGTTGGATGATACAGAATTGTGTGTTACCTTGGAGAGGGATGTTAAATCCTTGTTCTATGGCTTCCTTGTATCTGTCAGAGAGTAGCCACGTATTAT
The DNA here is from genome assembly GCA_029216955.1 of Iris pallida. NCBI lineage: Eukaryota > Viridiplantae > Streptophyta > Magnoliopsida > Asparagales > Iridaceae > Iris > Iris pallida. The sequence continues at coordinate 3,360,150 of JANAVB010011197.1, read as the reverse complement.
TGAATCGGAATGGACGATAATGATTCGGAAAGCTCTCACGGAGATGAATAAGTAGCGGCGAATGGCTGCTCGTTCCGTTGGGGAGTCCTTCCTTCATGAGCTTCTGCCACTCTGGGTTAGAATATGTCAAATTGTTTGACATATCTAAATCTTCCCTATCTTTCGCTATGCTGCTACTCTTATGGTACCTTGTCTCTACTAATTTGGTTGTCTTTCTAGTATTTTCTGACACTTCATTAGCTTCCAACTCTTCATCTATTCCCATCTCTGGTATATTGACTTCTTCCTGCGTAACACGGCCTCGCCCTGGTCTTGAGCTCCCTACGAGTACCAAAGTTAGGCTTCCCGACGAGATTTGGGAGGACCCGGTCTCTGGTTCGTGTCTCTTCCCAAGTACTGAAGGATGATTGGCGTTATTTATGCTAGATATATCAGCTCTCTATGGTTCCTCTTCCATGAGCACATTTACGTTTGGGTCTTCTTGTATCTGAGTTTGCATAGGGCCTTCAGTTGCTCCCTTTTCCTTCGTCCTTTTTTTACTTTCTTTTCGTCCTTCCCTTCTTTGCATTGGCTATTAGTATGTCCAAAGTACTTACACATTGAGCAAGAGGCTGGTACCCACTCATAGTCGATTTTTTGATTAGACCAGTCTCCATTAGGTAACATATTGTCAATCTTCCTAGGCAAAGTTTTCCTGGCATCAATTTCAATAAAGATTCTAGCACAAGTAAGATGTTACCTCCTCACAGTGGGAAAATCCATGCATAACGAATTACCCACCATGCTCGCTAACTTTATTATAGATGGTATGCTCCACAGTTGAGGGGATAACCATGGCATCCGTATCCAAATAGGTACTTTAGTTAGTCTGTCCTTCTCAAAGCTCGTGTCGGGGAATCATCGCTTCAACACTACCAACCTGCCATCGAAAGTCCATATCCCACCTTCTAGTATCCGCTCAAGATCCTCTCCTAGTCCAAATTTAACAAAACAAAAGCCATTCTTTCGCAAGTAAAACTCCATGCCCCCTTTGGGTTTCCATACTCTATGTACAAAGGCACGAATCTGGCCGTAGAATGGTCGGTCCCCCATGACGTATAGAACCAAGGTATGCTTCCAGTATTCCTTCGTCTCTTGTATATCATCATCAACAATTTCTACTACCTTGACACCATTAATGACGCTTGGTTCTATATATTGCAGATCTAGCTCCTCCTGAACTATCGCTGTTTTGCAGATTTTTGCCCATGAGAAAGGTCTTGCACTACTCCCCTCAACTCCTTGGTTGTTATGCTTTCGCCAAACCGGGTTTTTCGGCAGCTGCCCTTTCTCCCGTATTTTCTTCGTTTCAATTGGCTGCTTCCCCGTAATTCTGCTCCTAACCTCCTGGCCACGAGCAAGGCTCATCGATCTTCCTTCGTTTCGACTTCTCTGCTGTATCCCCTCGGCATTTTGATTCTCTGTCCATCCGCCTGATTTACGTCCGACCGGCGTCTTACATCTACGGCGGCTTTCGACAGTTGTCTAGCCGTCCGCCTCTTCTTGTACAGCTTCATCAGACTTGGATCCCTCCCCTAGGTCCTCACTGCATTGCTCACCCTTTGATGCCCTTCTGGCCAGGTTTCTTTCGCCGGAGCGACGAAACCCTAACCCTATTATATATATATATATATATATATATATATATATATATATATATATATATATATATATATATATATACACAATGGGTAATTTTAGCGAACTCGCCTCCACTGAGGCTCGAACTCCCGACCACTTGGGCCGCATGCATCTCTCTTAACCACTAGGCTAGAGGTCATTTGCATTATATATATATATATATATATATATATATATATATATATATATATATATATATATATAATGAAATATATTTCAGAAAGATGAAGACTTGGCGATTCCTTGTGTGCTCCCTGGGCAACTAGGCTTCTGCCCTTCCGGCAGGGCCGCTCCGGCCACCTCTTGTGGCAGAGGTTCCTCATTTGGTAGCGAGGCATCTCTGGTAAGTCCTCTTCATCTCTGGGGTTGCTTCCTTTGTGCGGACGTGGGGCTTCTTATCCGGTCTGTTGCTCCGCTGGGGACTCTTTCGGCGAGCTGGATGGCAGAAGTTTCTTCGTCCGGAGAACCACTACTGATCGCTGGGACCCCTCCCTTGCCTTGCCTGGCTTTGGTTCCTTGGTCCCCGTTCCAGCTTGCCATGGTCGGGCGGGGCGGTTCCCTCCCCAGATCTGACCTGCAGTCGGTGCCTTCCCGGCAGGTAGATGCCATCCTCTTATCTGACGCGGCCGGTCTTCGCCCTCCGCCTGTTGGCCACCTCCCTTTGTCCACTACTGATGGCCCCTCTTCGATCCCAGTAACCTCAGATTCCCGCCATGCACCTCCGCAGGTTTTGAATTCGAATTTGAATTCAAATCTCCCCTCCCTCCCATCCTTCCGTTTGGCACAGGTCAAGCCACGCCATCCAGGCCCGCATAACCCCATCCTTCCCTCCATGGGTGACCTGGTGGTGCGTCCAAGCGTGGCGAGTCCCAGCCTGCGTAAAGCTCCTCACGCCAATGTGGGTTGTTCCAGTCTGCGTGAACTACGCCACCCCCTACTTGTGCTGCCTTTTAGCGCATACCCGCCTGTGTAAGGCTCGACTCCCCCCGTACCTCCCCTGCTAACCCCCTGGCTTGGCTTATGGTTGGCGCTGGGAGCAAGAGTCTTCTAGCCGACGAACCCACTTTTGTGGCCGTCGTGCATGCTGCGTCAGGTGCCTCGATGATGCCCAGCGCTACCTTTCTTTGACCTATTGGTTGGCGCAGGGACCCAGGCTGCGCCTCTCTTCCACAGGGCTTCCCCTACCTCGGAGACTTCCATGGTGGCTTCCCCCAAAGCGCTTCGCTTGTCTTTCCATCACTCTCCTAGCTCCAACCCCCCTCCCATGCTCGACAAGGCGGCTCAAACTGCTCCGTCCTATGCTGATCTGGTTAGGCCTGACAGAAAATCTTTGAACTCCTCGATGATCGCAGACTTGGATCTTCCTGAACATGAGTACTGACCGTCGGACGCTCAAGGTATTAAGGTGCCTTTGTCCACTGAACAAGTCTCCTCTCTGTCAGAGATATTCCCTTTCACTTTTGTCCTAAAATTTTCCACTGGATGCATAAAGCTCTCCCGTGTCCAAGAGGTTGTGGCCAGCTGGAGACTTGCCTCGATTTACAGTGTGGCTCTGATATATCCCAAATATATCCTTCTCTATCTCTCCTCTGAAACAGACCTCACGACTGTCCGGATCAGGGGTACCAGCAAGATTGACTCACACATCATAAAAATCATCAAGTAGTCCCAGGATTTCAACACGATGGAAGATTCGCCAATCGTTCCCGTTTGGGTCACTTTCCTAATCCACCGCTCATCTGTTTCGTGCCTGCAGTGATGAAACGAATTGCCAACTCCTTTGGGACCTTTGTGGCCATGGCGGAGGAAACTCGCAGCTTAACTAAATCCAATTATGCAAAAAGTCTACATGAAGCTTGATATTTTGAAGGAATTACCGAAATTCGTCCAAATCATCCTTGGGAACAAGGTACATACCCAATAAATCATCTATGACAACAATGTCGTATAGTGTAATCACTGCCACGTAAGAGGTCACTCTTTCTACCGCTGCTTCAAAGCACACCCATCGTTGAAGAAGAAAATAAGCCACAAGGACCTCACTATTGACACGACCAGACAGAGTCAAAAACCACCGCTCTTGCCACCTCCAAACCCCCACCTGTGCTTTGAGGATCATGCGGGGAGCTCCAAAGGTAAAGATCGATCCCAGATGAGCGCCACCTCTCCCATGAAGAGCGCCTACTCACATACCAAAACCACTTCCCTAAACCTTGCCAATAAATTCAATATCCTCGTCGCGGATCTTCTCGAAGATCCCCAAGAGCACAAACCCTCAGAAGCCACCCGGGAACAGAACTTTGTTCCTGTACCCAGTATCCAGAAAACCTTTCAAAATCGAGCAGTCCTATAGATGGAGGTAAGCCCGAACCTAGCCCTTTGATAGAGAACTCATCCCTGTCATTCCCGTATTCTTCCGAAGAGAATAAAGTCGATGATGAAGAAGAAGAAGCAGAAGATGAAGAAGGACTAGACGAAGACGATGATGAAGAAGATGAAGCAGAAGATGAGGCAGATGTAGACCCCACTACCGCTACTACAAAGTTCCCTTCCCGGTTTCAGAGGGATAGACCAAGAACAGAATAATGTCCTTTTTTGCTAAGATCGTCGACTCCCTACCCGACGGCGAGGACGTAAAAGAGATCAGCCTGCTTACTGCTCTCGCACTCAGATCCCAGCAGGCTTTCCTAGAGAGAGTCAAGAAATAGGATGCCATCCTGGCTCCCTCCTTAACTTCCACAAAGTATTTGTTGATTTCGTTCAGGCTAGGCACGAGGTGCTCGCTCCCAAACGCTCGCTCCGATCTAACAGTAAAAAGTAGCGAGTAGGGCGTCGTAGATTAAGCGAGTAGGACGTCGTGTATTTTTGGCTTAGTGCTTTTTGGCTAAGTCCCAAGGGGTCCCATCTCTATACCTGTAGGAGAAAGGGCTATCTCCCTACTCCATCCCCCTGGTTTCTCATTTTTAATGAAGGCCTCAACCACCACGGTTCTCGTATTTTGCACGTAGTTCAGTTAGAATATCATAAGGTCAGCTACCGTCTTTCGTCTTTTGCAGGTGACTATTCATGGGTGTGCGATTTCTTTTTACAATATCAAGGGATTCGAAGTACGAATTTTTTCTCTAAATTGTATATGGAGAACAATAACCTTTAGAAAATTGTAAGGACAAAAAATTTTATTATCATTGAAGATGAAGAGCTGTATGGAAAGATAAAAATTTATAGCATGCAAACTTTATTGTTTTGACTCTTAAACATAAATGATGTACGAGTTGACATAATAACATCGTATTTATAAAAAATTCAAGGATATTTTAGAAAAAATCATCCGTATGAATATTGTTTGCCATTGATTGTAAAAGTACAGAACAATTATCGGAGGACTGAACTTAGACTCACAATACAAACTCGCTCGTACAAAGAAAGCCTAGGGACGAAAACCTAGGTACAGCAATCTAAGTACCATTGTTTATTTTAGATTCTGGAGGATGACGATAGAGGCTCGGAAAGGCGACGACAGCCCTGCCTTACTCCTTGGACGATCGGTATGCAGCCTTGGCTCCTTGTGAAAAGATGGTGGGCGTTGACGAAGAAGTGCTCTCTTTGCTCCTCTGTTGCTCTTCTGGCTTCTCTCTCTCTCTGTATATTTTTTCTCTGACTCTGTATATTTTTTTATTCTTTTTGTTGCCGATCCTTTGCAAAGAAAATGATGCTGGCTATTTATAATAGTGGGGCATGATCATTAGGGTTTGCTAATGATCATTTGTTTGGAATATCGGCGCTCCTTCAATCTATCTGAACCCTTGATCCCGATTACAATGAATCTTGGTCATTAATGTGGATAGCACCGAATCTTGTGAGCAATTAATGTTAACTACTTTAAATCTTCATGATTGATTATACCAATGCCCGATTGCTCGCCACGTGTCCCATTGGCTTGATGATAAATGATATGCCTTGATCTCAGTAATCATGATGATGATGTCAAATATATTTGCTCGAGATTTGGTTAAATCCTAGATTGATCCGATGCTACGTGTTTTGATTGTAGGTCCTGTCAGAGCCGTATAGGACGGGCTACACTTGAACCGCAGGGAGATACTCTTCGTGAACCGCATAGGACAATGCCTCATCGAGCCGCAGGGAACGAAGTCTCAATGAGCCGCATATGCATTGTCTTTGCGAGCCGCATGAGCTAGTATTGCATTGAGCCGCAGGGGCTGAGTTCTCAGTTGGCCACATACGGCCGATTTTTGCTAGTCATGGCGACTTCTCAGTGAGCCGTATGAGACTGTTATCTATTTAAGTCGCATGAGTTTTGCCACGTGGCAACCTAGGATTTCTGACGAATTGGGTCAGAGATCTTCTTCTTTTCCCGAAGAGTCTGTCATTATGGCGGAGCCATTACGACACTTTATGTCAGAGCCGTCACAATTGTCAAGTCATGCCAGAGCATTAAATGAGGCCACTACTCAAATGGCCAACTATAGGGAAGGATCACAAGGGGACACGTGGCATCGATCGAGCCGCATATTCCTGCTGAACCGCATACACTCTCGAGCCGCATGAGACTGAGAGTCTTCCTTTGAACCGTATAAGACAGCTCCTATATGAGCCGCATGGGCTTCGTATCTGGAGCCGCATGGACCATTATTCTGATATTTTCCATGCTTCTACAGGACCCCCTTCAAAGTTTTCAATTTGTAAAATTGAAACACTTTGAATAAGAAGCATGGCCTCGTTCGTACCGCATAAGTGTCCCAGCCGCATAGATTTCATCTGTCCGTATAGGCTCTTTGCCACGTGTCCTGACCATGTGTGCAAATCTTTATCAAGTGCCCTTGATTTGAGTTAACGCCGCCTTTTGGGGGAGGATCCCAAGGGTCGGTTTTGCCTTGACCGAAGCATTTTGCCTTTATCTTTTGAGGTGGCGCGTAATCCGAGGCGTCTGTTTGTTTTTATGGGTCTCTTTCGCCTATAAATAGGAGTCTCCTAGTCCCTTGGGGGTTTCTTTACCTTCTCTTTTTGCTCGAATCCCCTGTTGCCATCTTTGTTCTTCGTCTTCTTCCTTCAACGATCGACAATGGCTCCCAAGAAGGCTGCTGCTGCTACGGGCAAGAAGGCCGCATTATCCTCTGCGGCAGCGAAGGGCAAGAAGGCCGCGTCTTCATCGATTGCGGCAGCGAATGTGGCGGTTCCTCCGCCGGCTGGCGTGCCTACTTTTCACCCCGACGTCCACCCGCCTATTGCTGGTAGGATTTCTTAATATGAATTGCCATGGCTACGCCGCATATTTTATGCGCGAGCCTATATTCCAAAGCGTACTGTGTGTCCAACTCATGCTCGGGCCGCATAGGGTATGACCCGGGTTTGAGTCGCATGAAAGTGGTTGCATAACTACTTCTTTTATCAAGGCCGCATAAACTCATCAGGATTTTGGCCGCATGAGCTCTTTCAAACTAAACCGTTTAAGCACATTGCGAACTGAACCGCATAAGCTCATCCTCGCTGGACCGCATAAGCTCATCCTCGCAGGGCCGCATAAGCTTTTTCGAATCGGACCATGATTGCATATACTCCTTTCGAACCACATAAGTTCCTCCGTATGAGTTCCCTTCGAACGAAATCGCATGAGCATATTCGTACTAGACCGCGGGCTCTTTCAAACTGATCCGCATAAGCTTATTTGAACTGATCTGTATAAACCCCACCCCCCCTTTTTAAATCGAGCCGCATGAGGCTAGGCTGAGCGCATAAGCATCATGTAATTTCGTATTTCGGCTATCTTTTTGACTTTGTTTCCTTTGCCTTTTCTTCAGTGAATCTGCCAGTGAACCCGGCGGGGGAACTTATGGTAGGCTCGCGTCAGTTTGCCTCGAGCGCACATCTGGATGACTTAGTTCATCAAGTGTCCGAACAGCTGCTTGTTGATGAACCTTTGCAGCGACTAAATGCTATTAGGGTTCAATCCTTTCAATTCCTTGGTGATATGATAAGCTCCGGACAATCTGATGGGAAGTATCTGAAACCGGTCTTCCTCTTTGGGGATGCGTTGGTCGTAGAAAACTTCCGAGTGCTGGATGTTTCTGAGAGTTGGGATTTTGACCTGGACGGGATGCCGATTCACATCCCTATTATGAAGCGCCATTTCCCTTTTGAGTGGTTCAATATGATCGTTCTGGATAGGCAGATGCAGGACACCCTCATTCCAACCCGACCGGGGATGTTTGTTGGTAATATCCGTTATAACAGATCCACTGGGACAGTACGCGCGGTCAAAGATCCGGCCAGTCGGTCCGTGATGGGGTTGGTTCCAGGTACCTTCATCAACACCCCTGGCCCTAACTTTTCATTCTCCCAGGCTGATACCTTCCTAAGTCAGCTTGCTCGCAAAGGGTCCTATCCTGTTGGTAGGTTGGTACTGCCGAGCTGGTTGCACCCCATTCCTCCGTGGGCTAATCTGACCTCCTGGATTCTTCGGAAGTATGAAGAGTTCTTACGGAAAGTCAACCTTTATGACGCTATCCGGGGTACCAGCCACAGGTTTCCCGTTAATAAGCCACTGTTCATGGCCCTTCTGGAGATGTACAATCATTGGACGGGGACCTTTTTTACCCCTATTGGAGAATTGAGGCTCGCTCTTCACGAGATGTACGCTGTCTCCATGCTCCCGTGGGGGATGAACCCTTCGAAGTGTATACGCCGACAAATGAGGAGCTCCAAGATTTAGATCATCGATTCCCCGGTTTCGTCGCCGTGTATCAAGAACTATTATGCCATCATAGCACCTGTCACCGGACGACTATCCAGAAAAATGATAGCTCGGAAGGGGACTCTCCCCATACTAAATCTTGGGTTGCGTACCTTTTCAAATTCAGCGCGGCTGGCCGGGTTACTTTTCGAGATCGTTTAACTCCTAAGGAAGTAGAGTTCTTGATGTCGACCGCTAGGAGGTCGAAGTCTAAAAGTGACAGGTTCGGGAGCCAGATTGACTCCTTCAGCTACTTTTGTTATGGTACCCGGCGGTTGTCTGAGAAGGCACTCTTGGCCGAGTTTTTAATAGTATGGCTGCACAACTGCGTGGTCTCCGGAGGAGCAGGCTCTATTGAGAGGATAAGTCGCCACTTCATTCTTCCTACCGTAAAGTTAGCCTTTGGGGTCAGGCTGGCTCTTCTTTCTGCCATGGTGTGCAGTATTCAGCATGGTCTCCGCGGCTTCTCGTCCAAGGTCGTTGCTCATGACGTGGCCATAGATTTTGAACGTGTAGAATTGCCTTATCATTACTTGCTGGGATGGCTGTTACTGCATTATCAGTCCTTGATGAGACCTGGGACGGGAGATGGCGTTACTGGTGACGATACGTTTCTTTTCAAGTATCACCACCAGCCTTGGGAATGTGATACCATACCGGCGTGTCGGCGGATGCTGGCGAGGGTGGATGGGTACAATTTCTTTGTGTCCGTTCCTCGTTTCACTAATCAAGAGGTGAGGAGTGTTCATGTTGACGGGGTCGGACCTCCTCATTTCTTGCCCGAAAAGATACGTTTTTGGTTGCGCAACATTCGCCCGACGCATCTAGTTTACCGGAATCGCAACACTGTGTATTTGGAGCCCTACTTGCCTAGTAGGTTTGCCCATCAATTTGGGTATGCTCAGTTATTTCTCGGGCGCCCCAGTTCTCACTTGGGATTTGAAGGTAGCATTCTTGACGGTATCAGGGCATGGAGCTACTATGACGTCTGTCATACTCGGACTAGCTTCTTGGTTCCTGCCGCAAACGTGGTAGAGGAAATCCTGCATATGGCGGCCCTATATCATGTTACGGCGAACCCTCCTCCCCTCGATTTTGACTCGAGGACTAGCTTCATCGTGGGCACTCGCCTGGCGGAGAAGGCTATGACGTCGAGAGCGAAGAAGAAAGTGGCGAATAGAGTTCCTTCGCCCGATTTCGAGTCCTTCGACACAATTGCGGAAGACGACGAGCGGGACGACGAGGGCTCCCTTTCTTCGAGTGACGAAACAATGGCAGGTCAGCCTCCTATCATGGCAGATGAGATGATGGCGGATCAACCGTCGGCCGTATTTGATGAAGCAGTGGGCTACATGCCATCTGTGTCGGAGGTGGTATGGGTAGATATACCGCCTGCCATGCCTGGTCCCTCACGTAAGCGAGGCAGGCGTGAGTCTACTGATAGAGGGGTAACCTTTTCTGTAAAGAGGGCGGCGGTCGGTCCCCGTAGACTGCTTATTACGGAGAAGCGTGAGGATGTAGACGACATTCCAGGGGTAACTCGGAGCCTTCTCTTTATTGTAGTTTTCTTCTTTTCCGAAGATATGACTTAATTACTTTCCTTTGTAGGTGTCTGGTGAATCGTCCTTTCCTGAACCGTCTATTTCCCCTGGAGCTGATCCGGCCCTCGCTGCTTTGGTTAGTGGCGTATGCGCCGCGATCCTTTCTGCGGGTGTTCTTTCAACGGCGGCTGGAAGCTCCCGGGTTGCTGAAACCTTGACCCGGGGTGACGAAGATTTCCTTGGACCCGTCCCTGAAACTGCTGATTTTCAGCCATACGACGATGATCTCGGTGCACCCCCTCCCGAGGGTGCAGGGGCGGAGGAGTCTATTGTACCTGACTCGAAGGCTATTGGTGAAGGGGCTATGGTGGCTGCAGGCGAACCTCGGCCTTCGCATTCCTCCACTGGTAAGATAAGCCAGATGTTGACTAGTGAGGGGGCTTATTTGCTCTATCAACATATCCTCCGGGTCAAATCGATTCATGGTTGCCTTGGCCCTGCAGGTTCTGACCCTTCACTTCCCACTACGAATGTTCTTGGGGAAGGCTCGGCTTGCCGTAACAGGGGAGAAAGGAGCGTCTCCTCTTCTTTGCCGTCTCATGTCGAGGAGCCTCCTGCCAGCTCTATGCCGACGGGAATGGGGTTGGCGATGGTCCCCGCCTTATCCTCCGCCGACTATACGGCTCCGGAGGCTGACCTCTCGGTCCTACCGAGCATTCAAATTTTGCAGGCTGTCGAGGAGGAGTTGGCCGCTATTCAACCGTCCTTCCGTGCGGAGCTGGTCTCTCTGGTAGCAGGAGCGGCAGATTCTGTCGCGTCTTCTTCGGTGCTGCCAACTACCCTCCCATTGACACCCGCCTCCACGGAGACTCTGGACGAGGTGACACAGGACGTGGTCGATAGTTTCTATCGTCATTTAACAAGGGCGTGGACGCTGCCATAGAACGGGGGACCCTATTTTCTCTATCTCTTTAGTGCGCTCGGGGTCAGATTGCCACCTTGAAATCTCTGCCCGGCGGGGTGGGATTGGCTATACTGCTGGAACCTAAGCCGACAGAAGCTGATGAGCTAGTGACCCAACTACTGGCGATATGACAGGCGGGCTTGCCTGCTGCGATCAAGCAGGAGCGGGGCTTCCTCCTTGCTGCTCGGGATAGGATCAAACTTGCACGAGAAACTGCCGGGCCGGTTGTGCGGGAGGACCTTGACAAGTTCTCTATCTCGTACGACCGACTGGGTCGTCGAAGCCAGACTTGTAGGGCTCGAGAAGAATCTGCCTCTCGTGGAATAGCTGATACGAAAGAGCGAATTCTCGTGCTCCAGAAGGAGTTGGCTTTCTTCGAGTCAGAGCGGGAGGCTGCTCGTGCAGAACAGGAGTCGATTGCTCGGGAGGCCGAGAAGATTTCCCGATCTTCTGTCAACCTGGAGCGGGCCTTCAAGAAGTTTGAGGATAACTGGCAGGCTCACGCTCACCTGGAGGACGAGGTGGTGCTGACTCGCGAGGCGGAACGTCGAGCCTCCCAGAGGTTCGAGCGGTCGATTGTTTTGCTGATAGACCGTCTCAGGGCGTTATGTGCCCCCGAACAGTGATCAGCTGTCTGTTTTCTTTGCTTTTTCTTTCTTTTCTCTTTTTTTGTAAGGGATATGATCCCGAATGAGGTAGTACGTTGAACTTTTGAATAAATGAGCATGTTTCGACTCATCATCTCTTCCTTGTACTTGTCGCATCTGTGGGATTGGATTTGCTGGGGGATTGTTTGTGGACCTGTTATCCCCGACGTACCTTAGTTTTAGGTACGGATAACAAGTTTGGACAGGATGTCCGGAACAGCCGTGGCAAAGTGGTCATGGATGTTCTCGGTACTAAAAAAAAGGAATGCCGTAGAGCAGCTGGGCTCCCGGGGCATGGTGGGGTAGTGGATTTTTGCTAAGAAGCTTAGCAAGGGAATATTTATGGACCTATTATCCTTGGCATACCCTGGTTCAGGATACATATAGTAGGGTGAAAGGAAAACCAACATATTTGCTCAGAGGTTATGAGGACATGGCAAGCATGAGGGTTTTACCGTGGAATCTTCCTGCTCAGAGGTAATGGGGACATGGCAGGGGAGGTTTCACGGAAGATATTTGTGGTCAACATCGAACATTTGTGGACCTATTATCCTTGTCGTACTCTGGTTGTGGGTACAGATAATAGGTCGAAAGGAGACCGACATACTTGCTCAGAGGTAATGTGGACATGGCAAACATGAGGGTTTCTTCGACGGAGCCTTCCCACTCAGAGGTAATGATGACATGGCAGGAGTGGGCTCAATGAAGAGGGGGTACATAGAACGACTCAGAGGTAGGAGAATGTGGAAGTTCTATGTGAGGGGCGGTTTGTTTTTTGTGGAAGTGAAAACGACTCAGAGGTAATGAGGACATGTCCATTTTCGGAAATTTGTGGATCGATTACCCTTTTTGTGCACTGGGAGTGCGGGTATTGGATCATGATGGAGGATCACTTCCAGGAAGAAAGTTCAGTGGTATAATCATACGTAACTTACTATCTGAAAGAGTGACCGGAATGTGAGTTCAGAGGCACCAGCGGGTACATAACTCGGTAAATTAACATATTGGGAAAGTGGAAGTCCAGCGGCACCAACGAGTACATGACTCGATAATCTGAAGGGGATGTAGGGGTGAGTTCAGGGGCACCAGCAGGTGCATGACTCAATAATCTTGAAATGTTGTGGGAGTGAGTTCATTGGTACCAGCCGGTACATAACTCGATAATCTGAAATGCTGAAGGTGTGAGTTCAGTGGTACCAACCGGTACATAACTCGATAATCTGAAATGTTGAAGGTGTGAGTTCAGTGGTACCAGCGGGTACATAACTCGAAGACCCTGTAGCGAATGTCGTTTAGACATAATATTTCTTCAGAAACTTGCCGTTGACGGGCAGCATGAGCAAGTCTCCATTTTGCTTTGCGAGGCGGTAAGCACCGTTGGAGAATACCGTCTCAATGATGAATGGGCCGTCCCATTTTGGCTGGAATTTGTCGGCGGTCTTGTGAGTCATGACCATTGGCCTCCGGACTGCCAAGACGAGATCGTCTACTTGGAATGTTCTGATTTTGACCTTCTTGTTGAAGGCTTCTGAGATGCGTGCTTGGTACAGCTCGATCCTTTGCTGAGCTAGGAGGCGCTTTTCATCTAGGGCCTCTAACTCCTGCAGGCGACGTTGGTAGTTGTTGTCTGTTGTTAACTGATGTGTGAGGGCGACACGTAGTGAGGGGATCTGGGTCTCCAAGGGGAGGACTGCCTCACTCCCGTATACTAGGGAGAATAGTATATTTCCGGTGGCTGTTCGAACTGTGGTACGATAAGCCCATAAGCACTCGCCGAGCTTCTCGTTCCAGTCGCGTTTATTGGAGGAGACAAACTTCTTGAGAAGTTTAATGATTGTTTTGTTGAACGCCTCTGCCATCCCGTTTGCTGCCGGGTTGTACGGCGTTGAGGCGATATTCTGAATACGGTGCTTATCGCAAAACCGATAGAATACGTGGCTTGTAAACTGCGGACCATTATCATGGATGATCCTTCGGGGCAATCCAAAGCGGTAGATGACGTGATGCTTAAGGAAGCTGGTCACTTTTGAAGTCTTAACTTCTGCGAGTGGGACGACATCTGCCCATTTGGAGAAGTAATCAGTGATCGCGAGTATGAAGCGATGTCCTCGGGAGGAAGGTGGGGTGATTGGACCAATGATGTCCATTCCCCATGCTTCGAAAGGCCAGGACGCCACCGTCGGATGTAAAAATTCGGACGGTTGGTGAATGAAGTCCGCGTGGACTTGGCAAGCTTTACATTTTCTAGCATAATCTATCGCGTCTGCCACCATTGTGGGCTAATAGTAGCCCATTCGGCGAAGACGATCTCGTAGTTTTGGGCCGGGCTAGTGGGCCCTGCAGACACCGTCATGGGCTTCTCGTACAGCTTCTTTGGCGTCTGCGTTTGACAGACACCGAAGCAGTAATCCGTCGTAGGAGCGGCGATACAGCATCCTAGTCTCTGTATCATAGAAGAATCTGAGAGAACGCCTTCTGATGGAAGTAGCTTCCTTTGGGTTCTCTGGGAGGATGTCGTAAACTACGAAGTCGATGAATGGCTGTCTCCAATCCGGGGCGTCATCGATCATCTGTGTGAAATAACTTGCGACGAATTGCACATTGTTTTTAGGACAGACCAATTCATGGCCTATCACTTCTACTGATTGTCGATCGTAGTTTGGAACTGCTAGGGAAGCGGCGAGACCAGCTAAGGCATCAGCTTCGATATTTTGGAGTCTGGGGACATGTTCGATGAAGAACCCCTCGAACGACGAGATGATGTCCATCGCTATTCGGTGATAAGGGATCATGTCTTCGTGGCGGACTTCGTACGAGCCCCGGATCTGATTGACGATTAGTTGGGAGTCGTCGTATGCTTCAAGGTATTCTACCCCCAGTTCTCTTGCAAGTTAGAGGCCAATGACCAGAGCGTTATACTCGGCCACATTACTGGAGCAAGGTTCTGTGAGGGAGTAGGCACGATTGATCACCAGGCTAGTAGGAGAAATCAATACTACTCCGACCCCAACGACGATGTTTCCCTTGGGTCCGGTTCTTGAAGCGCCATCGAAGAACATCCGCCATATGTTATCGTGGGTGGCTGTATTCGAATCGATGACCTCATATGGGATCTCTTCATATATCTTGGATGACTCCGATCCTGAATGGGCTGCTAAGAAATCTGCCAGGGCTTGGCCCTTGACGGCCTTCTGCGGGACGAAGATCATATGATACGGGGACAACAGTATTGCCCATGTAGCGAGGGGAGAGCTGAGTGCCCCTGGTTTAGTCACGAGGACTCTGAGAGGGTTGACTCGGGAGATCACATGTATGGTTTACCCTGTGACGTAGTGCCGCGTCTTTTGAATGGCGAACACCAGGGCGAGACACTCCTTCTCCACAGCGGTGTATCGATGTTCTGGCCCAATCATCATTCGACTGAGGTAATATATGGCCTGCTCGTGGCCTGCATCGTTGTTTTGTGCCAGCAGGGCACTAAGGGAGTGTTCCATTGCTCGTACGTAGAGCAGAAATGATTTTCCTGGGACCGGGGCCACCAAAACTGGAGGATTTAATAAGTTTTCCTTGATGCTGTCGAAAGCACGCTGACATTCCTCGTCCCATATGAATGAGACTCCTTTCTTCATGAGGTGTGTGAATGGTCGGCATCGCCCGAAGAGGTTGGAAATGAACCTCCTGATGTAAGCTAACCTCCCTTGAAGGCCTCTGAGTTCGCGAAGATTTCTTGGGGGACCCACCTCCATGATTGCTTTTATCTTTTCAGGGTCTACATGGATACCCTTTGCAGTGATGATGAAGCCTAAGAACTTCCCGCTGGCTACGCCCAGGAAGGACTTCGTAGGGTTCATTTTCAAATTGTGCGTTCGCATTAGGTCAAATACCGTCCTTAGATCCTGCAGATGGTCTCCTTTGCTACGGCTCTTGACAGCTATATCATCAACATAGCACTCCACCGTCTTACGTAAGTGGTCTCTGAAGATGATGCTCATAGCTCTTTGGTATGTGGCTCCAGCATTCTTTAAACCGAAAGGCATGACTGTGTAGCAGTACGTGCCAATCGGTGTTCGGAATTACGTGTGCTTTTCGTCGTCAGAAGATATTTTGATTTGGTTGTACCCCGAGAAGCCATCCATAAATAACATGCGTTCGAAGTCGCAGGTATTGTCGATCATAATATCTGTGATAGGAAGAGGAAATTCATCTTTGGGGCATGCCTCGTTCAGGTTGCGGAAGTCGATACAGATTTGAATCTTTCCATTCTTCTTAAGGACGGGTACTATATTGGCGACCCAATCAGGATGTTGCTCCTCACGAATGAAGCCGCTGGCTATTAGTTTATTGACTTCGGCTTCAATCGAGTCCATAATGCCTGGACGGAAGCATCTCTGTTGTTGCTTGACTGGTTTCGCGTCTGGTCGAATGTTAAGTTTATGGAGAGCGATGTCGGGATTTAACCCTGGCATGTCTTCGTAGCTCCAGGCAAACACATCAATGTATTCTTTGACAAGTTCTAACAGCGACTTCCGTTCTTCGTCCGTTAGGCTTTTACTGATGAAAATTGGTTTTGGAGAAGATTCGCTTCCGAGATCCACTTGTATGACCTCGTCTTCAGTAGGGGGTTCTCTCAGTTCGAACCGCTTTTCCCATTGTGCATCTAATTGCTGGGCCCATGGCTCTAACTCGAAAATTTTAGGGATGTCTTCGTCTTCTTCGTACACGTCGACGAATGTCATGTTAACCGACATGACTTGTCTGAATACATCCCCGATGCTGGTATCTGAGTCGAAAGTTGGTGATCCGGTTGAATGTGACTGCCAGTCGCATTCTTTATCTGAACTTTCCGGGGTCGTAATAGGCGTTATATACCCTAACCCGCATCGAGTTTTGTTATAGTAGTTCTGTGGTTTACCTGCCGGGGCTGGCGGTTTCAAAGGTAATCGTCGCCCAGTGCCATAGTTCAACCCTGGCGTCGTATCCAGATTATACCCCTATTTTTGCATGAGATATTTGGATTGAAGGCTATAGAGATACAGAGGCAGTCTTCCGGTATCTGATCCGAGATCGACTTCTTCTATGGTGAGGGGATAAAGGTTGTTCGTCCGGCCGAAGATGATTGGATGTTCTCCTCCCTCGACTATTCGGTAAGCGTCTTCTACTGGGGTAAGCTGGATTGCGGTGTATACATTTGTCACCTGTGTGTGTAGGTGATCGCCTATACCGTGTTCCATAGCATACATCGTACATAGCTTATTGAGCTCGGGTATAGTTCAAAGATAACCCTTTATTATTGAAGTAAGGTATCTTTTCTAGGGGGATTACATCATCAGCGGAGGGGACATTAGTGTGGGCAGCCACATACTTGGCTAGCTCTGGTTCCTCTCCGACTACCCCCTGTGTGAACGAAGACTGAGAGGATGACTTAGGAAGCTTAATTGTCAGTGGTCCAGTTGATGGAACAGAGCATGGAGTCGTTGGCAGACTGGCAACCCCCAGTTTGGCATTTGATGTGGAGCGAGGAGTGGCTGGTTCGCTGGAAGTGTCGGATCTTGCATCGAGGAGACAACCTTTTTTGGGAAGGCGTATTGTCAGTGGCCTGTCCGAGGAGTTGAGCTTCCCTGCTTGTGGTTGACTGACTCTCGGAAGTCGGATTGTTAGTGGCCCCATTGCGGGTCTCGGCACTTGGCCGGATCTTGGCAGCCGGATTATCATCTGTTCCTCCTGTGCCGAGAGGCTGATCGCGTCCTTCCGCAAAGTGGCGGTGAGGGGTGCGGACTTGCCCGGTTTGCGAGCTTGGAGGTGGATCGTCAGGGGTCCTTCTGATCCCGTGGCTGTCTCGGTATGAGTTTGTGCATCTCCTTCATCGAGGTGTCTCTTCGACTTTTCGTATAAACAAGAGTCCGAGTAGTATGATTCGACCCCTTTGAAGGGATCGATATCGACAAACTCTATTTTCACGAAGCCGTGTTTGTCGACATATTTGAAGCACTGGTGTAGCGTGGAAGGCACGATCATATAATCGTGTATCCATGGGCGCCCCAAGAGGGTGTTGTAAGAAGTGTCTGCATCTATGACGTAGCAGGTGACTTCGGATTGGAGGTCACCGATTTGGCACTTCAGACGAATCTTCCCAATAGGGTAGCTCCTGCCCGAATTGAAACCGCTGATGGCGGTACTTGTAGGTGTTAGGCGATGCATTGGGATGCGAAGATGGTGTAGCAGGCCCTTTGGGATGATGCTTATGGAAGAGCCAGGATCAATGTGCATCCGATCCACCTTCACGTCGCCGATGTATCCCGTGTAGTATAGCGGGCGATCATGTAGGTTGGTTTTGATGAGCATGTCCTGCGAAGTGAAGACGATGTTGGGCATTGCTCCCGTACAGGCATTATCTTAGAGATCCACGGGTGAATCCTCCCCGGTGAGGTTAGATTGAGCGAAATAGGCATTGGCATTTTGGAGTGCTTCGCTCAATGCAATACGAACATCTTTGGAGAGCCTTAGGAGTTCGTATAATGATAATTTGGCCGGAGTGTTAGCCAATTGGGCTAAGATGTCAAAGTTGTAGGGCCTCTCTAGTCCTTGAGCTGCGTCCTTTCGGAGAGACTTGTCGAAGCGAGTCTCTTTCGGCCTCGGCTTGTCGGTCATCGAAGGCTGAGCCGGTCCCGGAGCATCAGTTGTAGTGGGTTGATGATTTTCAGCTGGACTGTCAACCACAGGTTGGGATTGTGCTTCGGACCGTGTGACGACGGCTGTAGCTTCCTCGTTGTCTGCTGAAATTGTGTGGCAGGTCCTAATTTTTCCGCTCTTTTTGTTGGTGGGAGACGGTGTGGGCTGAGTTACTTCTGACACTAAGTCTGGATGGACCCACATGACCTCCCCTCGTGAGGTGGTGAGAGGTACTAGACCAGCAGCTTGTTCTCGTGGCGGAGGAAGATTGGTAATCTCCATTGTGGCGAGAGGGACGGGGACTACCCCGTCTTGAGTTTTCGTCGGAGGGAAGCTGCCGAATTGTACGGACACCATATTGGCTGTTATGGTTACCTCTTCGAAGTCGATGGCTAGAGCGTTCGAATCGATGAGGCTTTGGATGTACCGTTTTAGTTGGTAGCAGTCATGTATAGCATGGTGTACATAACGGTGGTAATGGCAGAACTTCGGGTTCTCCAAGTCAGTCGGTCGAGGCTCCCATCTTGGTGGAGGAAGCTGAATCCTGCCTCCTTGTATGAGCATGTCTAAAATAGGCTTGACGTGGCCGTCTTCGAAAGAGTAAGTGATCTGAGGCCATTGCTTGTCTGCCGGCTGTGGGTCGGGCTTCTGGGCCATATCGGCCACCATAGTATGTTTTCCCCTGCTGTCCCGATTGTTGGAGGGGTTACCCCCATTATCGTTGTTGAGATGCTTGCCCTTGTTTTCTCCTTCTGAGATGTGCAACCCCAGTTGGCGGGCCTTCTTCAGTCGTTCTTCGGCACTTGTGGCGCTGATGATGATCGCCTTCCAATCTTTGAATTGACTTTCGCCCATCCAGAGACTGATCATTGGGAACAGTCTCTTTTGGCAGATTTCAATCAAAGAAGAATCTGGATTTCCGGAAGGCAGCTTCATAGCGGTCTGGCGGAACCGCTCGATGTAGTTCCTTGTTAGCTCCTTTTCCCCTTGGACGACATCCATGAGAGTGGACATAGTGACGTCTTGTCCTACTTCATAGAATCGTTCCAAGAACATGCGCTTGAAGCCGGCGAAGGAATGGATGCAGTTGTCCGATAGATTGCGGTACCAATCAAAGGCGACTCCTTCCAATGCTCCAATGAATAATCGTGTGAGGATCGCATCCTCATGGGGCAGATGGTCGGTGGTGACCTCAAAGTAAGTGATGTACCGGCTTGCTGAAGTTTTGCCATCATATGGGTTGATGTTGAATGGCTTATATCTTGGTGGGAAAGGAACGTCCCTCCACTCAGCGGGGTAAGGTTGCCGTATTCTGAGATCTTGAGCATTTTCTCGGGCATGAAACATGGCACGGAGCTCCTGGACCTCTCTCCTTACTTTTCGGGTCTCGTCTATCGCGGCAGGGGCTATTATTTCGGGAAGATTATTGCCCGGGTTTGGTGCCGCTAAGTTCGAGTCTATATTAACCGGGGGGCCCGTGCTTGTTTGACCCGGCGCTCCTCCTTGTAGAGTGGGCAGGGACACTTTGATCTCGTCTACAGACTTGACCAAGGCAAGTAATATGGCTTCGAGACTGTCAATGCGCTGGCGATCGCTGGAACCACCTTGATCGCTATCCGTCATAAACACCGTTCTTACGTGAGGAGTGATGGACGGAACGGTGGAGGATGTGCCCTCTGAGTCATACCCATGCACTGAGAAGTCATTGGGGTAGGTGGGGATGTACTCTTCAGGCTCGGACTCGGAGAGAATGGTATCCCCAGCTTCAGACCTTGCTTTGTCTGGAAAGTTATGGATGTCCTCGGGGGCATCAGCATCCGTCGCTTCTGATGGAAGAGTTGTTTGTGCGAGCTCGGTTCCTTGGAACATCGGATTATTGTGGATGTTCGGAGGAATGCTACCCCCAGTTCCCTCAACCCCCAGCGATGTGGAGGAGGGATTTCCCATTGCGGTAAACTTCATCTTTGAACGGGTGTATTGGAATACACCAGTAGAGGACAACCATTTAGACGCCAGTTTCTTAGTTTTAATGGTTGATATCCTTGGGCTGGAGATGTTTGTCTTCTTCCCTTTTCCTTCGGCGGGGACTTTCTGTGCGGAATTGCAGGAGGCAATAGGAGGTGCTTCGTCCTCCGAGCTCGGATGCCGTAATCTTTGGAAGACGGACGGCCGATCTTCCGTCATTGCCGTGTTGTTGCAGCAGCAGTTGACGATGATCTGGGTGCAGTGAGGTCCACCGGAGGACTCTTTGCACGCCGAGGCCCCTTTTCTCTCCTTGCGTTTGTGGAGGACAACCTCACGCAGGTCAGAGGAACCACTTCGTCCGTTTGCCGCTGGGGACTGGACTTGAGCGGTTCTATACAAATTCCTATCAGGGGCCCGCGTGATAATCAGCGGGACGCCCCGATAGTCAGAGGTTGGGGCAGCTGTCTGGGATTGATGAGCCCGTACTGCCCTGGACTTCTTCTTCTCAGCACCTGTGGGTGCATAATAAGAAGAGTCCAAGTTGGATACCACAGAGTCTGGAGAATCATCAGGGTTCGGACCGTACGAGAGACGGTCGAAAACTGATCGAGAGGAGCATGGAGCGGAAGCTATGCGGCTGGAATTGGAAACCGTGCAGGCTGTCTACATGCGGTTGTCTTCTGTCGTTGGCTGGGTTCTTATGCAGCTAGGAGTCACGAACGTGCAGGCTGGCCGCATGCGGTTGGCATCTGTGGCCGTATGGGTTTTCTTCAAACGGTTGACTCTAATAGCCGCATGAGTCTCATCCATGCGGTTGGCAACTGTAGCCGCATAAGTTATGCGGCTGACAGATGTGGTCGCATGAGTTTTCTTTATGCGGTTGGCGGATGTAGCCGCATGGGCTTTCTCCCTGCTGCTAATACCCTTCTGTAACTCGGATGGAGTAGAGTTCTTCTTTGCCCCAGTAAGTCCAGCATCATAGTATTTTCTTTTGCCGGACTTGGGGAAAGCAGAGTTGTCTACGGTCTGAAGTGGGGCCGCAGGAGAGTCCTTCTCGCCGTCTTGAGCAACAGAGGGTATCCTATCGAAGACTTGAGGAGGAGCAAATGATTTTGGCCTCCACTCTTTGCGAGCCTTCGTAGTGCGGGTGCGCTTCTGGACCGGGCCAGCGCTTCGTTCGGAGAGCATCTCTTCAAATGCTTGTTGGTCGAAGCGGACGACCATCTTTTGTTACGTAGAGCCAAGTTTGGCTGCATCCGACTGCATCACCAACTCCTCAACCGTGGAGAAGTTTGTCCCCAGCAGAGTCGCCATCGTATTTGCCATTGATTGTAAAAGTACAGAACAATTATCGGAGGACTGAACTTAGACTCACAATACAAACTCGCTCGTACAAAGAAAGCCTAGGGACGAAAACCTAGGTACAGCAATCTAAGTACGATTGTTTATTTTAGATTCTGGGGGGTGACGATAGAGGCTCGGGAAGGCGACGGCAGCCCTGCCTTACTCCTTGGACGATCGGTATGCAGCCTTGGCTCCTTGTGAAAAGATGGTGGGCGTTGACGAAGAAGTGCTCTCTTTGCTCCTCTGTTGCTCTCCTGGCTATTTATAAGAGTGGGGCATGATCATTAGGGTTTGCTAATGATCATTTGTTTGGAATATCGGCGCTCCTTCAGTCTATCTGAACCCTTGATCCTGATTACAATGAATCTTGGTCATTAATGTGGATAGCACCGAATCTTGTGAGCAATTAATGTTAACTGCTTTAAATCTTCATGATTGATTATACCAATGCCCGATTGCTCGCCACGTGTCCCATTGGCTTGATGATAAATGATATGCCTTGATCTCAGTAATCATGATGATGATGTCAAATATATTTGCTCGAGATTCGGTTAAATCCTTGATTGATCCGATGCCACGTGTTTTGATTGTGGGTCCTGTCAGAGCCGCATAGGACGGGCTACACTTGAACCGCAGGGAGATACTCTTCGTGAACCGCATAGGACAATGTCTCATCGAGCCGCAGGGAACGAAGTCTCAATGAGCCGCATATGCATAGTCTTTGCGAGCCGCATGAGCTAGTATTGCATTGAGCCGCAGGGGCTGAGTTCTCAGTGGACCGCATACAGCCGATTTCTGCTAGTCATGGCAACTTCTCAGTGAGCCGCATGAGACTGTTATCTATTTAAGCCGCATGAGTTTTGCCACGTGGCAACCTAGGATTTCTGACGGATCAGGTCAGAGATCTTCTTCTTTTCCCGAAGAGTCTGTCATTATGGCGGAGCCATTATGACACTTTATATCAGAGCTGTCACAGTTGTCAAGTCGTGCCAGAGCATTAAATGAGGCCACAACTCAAATGGCCAACTGTAGGGAAGGATCACAAGGGGACACGTGACATCGATCGAGCCGCATATTCCTGCTGAACCGCATACACTTTCGGGCCGCATGAGACTGAGAGTCTTTCTTTTAACCGTATAAGACAGCTCCTATATGAGCCGCATGGGCTTCGTATCTGGAGCCGCATGGACCATTATTCTGATATTTTCCATGCTTCTACAAATATTAATACGATGACTGTCTTTAGTCGCGTGTATATATCATCCGTATGAATATTAACAGGGGTGAGTATTCGGTTTATTCGGTTCCAACCGAACCGAATAACCAAAAATCGAATTGGACCGACACCGAATAAGCAAAACTGAAACCGAACTGAATTGGTCAATAAACGAACCGAACCGAATTAAATCGGTTCGATTTTTGGTTTATTCGGTTTTTGGATTTATTTGTGTTTTTTTGTTAATATATATAATAACTAAATATACCTAAATATATTTATTATATTCCTATAGTATATACCTATATATATATATATATATATATATATATATATGTATATATATATATATATATATAATATAGTTTATATATATAATATATATATAAACTATGTGAGGATTGAGGGCTTCTGGGCCTGGGTTCCTTGGGGAGGAGCACCAGCGCTCGACGCGCAGGGCAGGCGGCCGGCCGCCCTCCGGCGCCCCGCTGCCCGTCGTGGCCTCCCACCTCCTCCCCGGCCTCCTCGCTCCCTGCGGTTGGCCGGGCGTACCCTGGTCTTCTCCCTCGTGGGGAGTCTCCTCTCCCCTGGGGCTGCCGGCAGGCATCTGCCCGACTTGCGGCGGCTCACCCACCCTCCTCTCGCTTCCTCGACGCCGCAGCCGCTCTCGTCGTAGTAGGCGTCGTCGCGCACGGTGACCCACGACAGCTCCGGGCCCCTCCATCCTAAGTCCCGGCCCAACGCTCCCGTCGGTCGCCATCCCCTCCGTCGAGCTACACCACCCTGTGGGCGTCTTCGGTGCCCCGCGCGCTGAGCGGCCGCTCCCCGTCCCGCCGTGCCCCGGCGCCGTCAGCCTTGCCGCTGCTCCACCCCCTCCCTCGGCAGCTCTTCCAGCTCAGGCTCACCTCGCCCTGGCAGTCGCCCTCCCTCCGGCAGCCACTCCCCCTGAGACCCTCCCTGCTTTGGCTTCGGGTTGCTTCTCCGCCCCCCTCCTTCTCTCTCGCCTCCTCCCGCCTCATCAGCGTTGCCCCTCTCGTCGCCTCCCGCCCAGGCCGAGGTCCTCCTCCCCCAACTCGACTCCCTTCAAGCCGCACCCTCTGCCTCGGCCGGGGACCTCCTTCCCCTTCCCGAGCCCTATCACGACGCGCCTCTGCCGCGCTTGGCCGAGGCCCACGCCCAAGCCCCTCCTATCGCGGCAGTGGCCCACCAGCAGTCTCTACCCCTCTCGGCCACCGATCCCCTTCCCCCGCTTGCCGCCTCTGCCCCGCTTCCCTCCTCTTCGGCCGGGGACTTCTGGCAGGACCCCTACACCCAGCGTTGGTACTGGTTCCTTCCCAGGCGGTCGAGGAGCCCCCCGCTCAGCCAGCCAACCCCCTCCCGGCGCCCCCCCTCCTTCCATCCCCCGCCTCTGCATCAGCTCCACCTACCTCATCCTCGGCCGGGGCTTACTGGCAAGATCCCTCCACCCTGAGGTGGTTCTGGGTCTCCGTCCCACCCCCGACGGCCGCGGCCCACTCTGGCTCCTCCTCCGCCGTGCAGTGGGTGGCGTACGCCCTTTCCCTGGGATCGAGGTGCTTCCTCTAGCGCTCCCGGCGGCGGTGCCTCAGCCTCAGCGCGCCGGCCTCAACGGCTCTCCCTCTCGGCCGCCTCCAGCACTCGAGGCTCCTGCGGATCAGCTCCCACCCTTCTCGCCGCCGTGGAATCCCTCTCCGCCTCCCTCGCCGGCATCCCCTCTCTCAGTGGACCCGACCTCCGCCCTTCTAATCCCCGCTCCGGAGATGCCCCCGTGGGCCTCCCGCCGTCGATCTGCGCCGCGCTCTCCTTCCCCTGGGAGTTCGGCCCCTCACGCCGGCCGCCTCGGGCCACCACTCCCCTTCGGGCAGACCCCCCTTGCGGCTCTCCCCGCCCTTCCCCCGCGCCGACCGCCTCGGGCCGCCTCCGATGCGGCACACGACGCCTCGCGGACCGCCCATCCCACCTCAGGCCCCGCCCCCCCTCCTCGGTCCCCGCTCCCCTCGGGCAGACCGAGGCCCTCGATCCCCGAGCCCCCTCAGGCGGACCCCCACCCCCCCCCCCCCAACGTGACCACGTGGCCTCCGCCCCCCTGGGGCCCCGCGTAGGCCAGCCGCGTGCCCCCCCTCCCCGGGCTACGGGCTTTTTCAAATTTCAAATTTTTCGTTTTTGTTTTTGTGGTGTTGGCCCGGGTCGGTGTGTGGCCCTGTGTTGTCCCGGGTCCGTTTCCTGGCGTTCGTTAAATAAATTTTCCTTTGTTATATATATATATATATATATATATATATATATATATATATATATATATATATATATATAAACTAAAATTTCTTATTCGGTTTTCGGTTTTGGACCGAAATCCAAAACCGAAACCGAATAAAAATATTTAGAATTTTCAAAATCAAAACTGAACCGATTTTTTTTAAAACCGAACCGAATCTCTTATTGGTTCGGTTCGATTCAATTTTCGGTCCAAAACCGAATAATGCTCACCCCTAAATATTAATATGATGACTATTGATATGTCTTAGTCGCGTATATTATATCAACTTTGGATTGTGACGATATCAAATCCCTGGCCCTTCGAGGATATGCCTATTTTGATCAGTCTTGAGTTAAAAATTGTATCAACATGATCATGTCAACATCGGCTAGCAGTGGGAAGAAGAAAATAGAACATAATGTGGGTGATGTGTCGAATTAAATATTATTTCAAGATTGACAGTTACGTTGGGTTGGGTTGGATACTTGGATTGGGTGCCATTGTGTCGAGTCCCTGGCCAATGCCAAAGCTTATTTGTTTGCAGTATGTAGACCCAATCTCACTTCAAATCCTCTCAACAAATTAGTAAGAGAAAATTGTGTCAGAAGCATTAAAGATTTCAAATATTAGTAAGAGAATTGTATCGGACGCAATCTCTCTTACTAATTTTGTATTTTGACAATTACGTTTGGTTGGATAATTGAATTTGGTTCCATTGTGTCTAGGCCGTGGCCAATGCCAAAGCTTATTTGTATGTAGACGCAATCTTCCTTTGAATCCTCTCAACAAAATTAGTAAGAGAAAATTGTATAAGAAGCATTCAAGTTCTAAAATATTAGTAAGAAAAAATTGTATAAGACGCAATCTCTCTTACTAATTTTGTAGTTTGACAATTACGTTGGGTTGGATACTTGGATTGGGTGCCATTGTGTCCAGTTCCTGGCCAATGCCAAAGCATAATTGTTTGCAGTATGTAGACGCAATCTCCTTTCGAATCCTCTCAACAAAATTAGTAAGAGAAAATTATATCAGCATTCAAGTTTTAAAATATTGTGTAAAAGGAAGAAAGTCATGAAAAATTGTAAACTATGACCCTTTACATTACAAATTTGGACGTTTAAAAAATATGACTAATTTTATTGTTTAAATATTAGATTATGTAGTTTGATTAGTGGTTAGAGAGTTTAATCCCGACCGTAAATTATACGTCCAAGCTTTGGGCGTTTTTCTATATGCAAAAATTATAACCCCAACATTTGGACGTTTAATTCTAAACTAAGAGCTTGTGCAGTATGGATCAAAATGCCTACTTCTACCTGACATCCATATAGAGTTAGTTTTGAAATTTGTGAAAGATATCTGTTACTTGTCATGCTAGGTGCTTCTATCATAAGGGTCATGCCCCCTTCTACGTGCTTTTATCACAAGGGTCGTGCTAGGTGCTTCTATCATAAGGAATGGTTAAGTTGTTAGTGGTTGTTGGAAAAAAAAGCCCCTAAAATTGGGCGTTGAAATTGGAAGTTCGAACTAATTTTTGGCTCAGCCACTAACTACTTTTTAGGCGTCCAAATTTATAACATATTTTTTAAACGTCCAAATTTTGGGAGTAAACGGATCCTATTTTACAATTTTCTCTAAGAAATCATTCTAAGGAGAGGATTCTTTAATAAAAATGTCTCAGACGTTTAAATTAAAATGGAGAGACGAATAGACTAGGAATTAGAGAGTTGAAACTTAAAACAAGAGTACCTACCATAATTGATGTCCCGAGATTTTATTTATAGATGTATTAAAGGGGTACGTCCATAAATAAATTAAACTTCTTTCCCCATTTTGTCACTTCTGGACTTTAAGGAGACCTTGGCGTAGGTTGCTTCACCTTTTTTGAAGGGATCAAATAATTACCAATGTTTTAGTAATTGTAGTCAATTTCTCGAGTAAGAGATTTGAAAGGGATAATAAATGAATTATCTAATGGCTAAATCCTTAAGGGTTACATATGCTTCTACTTAAGATATCATGATGGCTTAATAATCATACACAAAAATATATTTGTAAAATTACAAGAGATAAATATATCTCTATTATTGGTTGGCACAATCATCCGATAATATTATTTACAACCATTGCAAAACTCTCTTGATAGTGCACAATTCAATAATCAATATGTATCATGAATGATCATGATTATTTTTCATGGATGATCAACGTCAATCTTATGTGTTGATTAACATTACTCTTCAGACAATAAATTAACGCGAGTTTATAGAGATAATACTACATAAATAGACCCCACAAAAATCTCAATTCGGAAAATCAAGTAGGAAAACTATAATCAAAGAGAAAAAATGAGTTGATATCGATAAGGTTTTAGGATGCAAAAACATCCAGACGTATGATGTAGATGCCTCATTAACCATTTATGGCGGAAAAAAAGTCAAAATGCCCCCTAAGTTAGAAAAAAAAATAGTACACTAAGGTCATTGAGACTTGCTCTTTCGAAATACTGTATAGGGTCGGTATGTCGTTTGTGGTCTCAGGGACTTGTTGTTTCAGTTTTCACAGAATGCAACATATGCCGGCGGTATGCCATTCTGATGGCCAAATTCTAATAGGTTTAATTCGAAACTAATTTTTGGTTCGCCAATCACTCCTTGTGTTTAGAAGTTTCCTAATATACTTTATAGACTCTGAATACAATATACTAGGTATAAACTTCTTAGTCTTTGAAACTTTGCATGTATAGAAAAAGGATGACTTGAGAGCGATACTTTTGAGAAGCTTTATAACAAGGCGCTTTATTTGAATCCGAATTTTCTGCATTAAGGGATTAGACTAGCAAATATAAGTATACAATTTTTGTAAATCATCGAAATTATTATTAAGAATGTGCCAACACTTTCTTCTTTGGCATGTGCTATTATAGCCCACTTGTCCATGGTAGTACCATGTCTAGCCAATGTAAACCGCTTCCAACATACAAAAATATTATTGCCGGGGCACAATTTTTGATGGAAAACTGAGATAATGAAACATTTGTAAAGACAAAGTTTCAACGCAACACTTCAAAGAAGATGCGTAACAGAGATCCTTGGAGGATTCTGATAAATGAAGATCTTAAAAAGATTTCGATATAGCAATCGAATGACGTACTTCTAAAAAGAAGGTACTAATTCGAATTGCTAACAGTAGCGAAGATGACAGGCAATAGATAGAAGATTTTCTGTTGGGGTTAATGATCACCGTTGCTCAAAGCTATATTCGTCCCACACGAATAGCTTCCAGAAACCAGCAAGTTCGTCAGAGAACTTTGGAACACTTCTGCTCTTCTGCCTCCTCGGATCGTACATGGACTCCCGTGCAAAAGCAACGCTAGTGCAAAGCTTTTCTTCTCTCTCATAGCCTCTGTTTACTTGTGTTACAAAAACACTTGTAAACTTTTTTTTTTAACTTTATGTGTCCTCTTCTGTCAATGTCCTGTGAAAAGAAGAGACCTTATATAGGTCTGAGTGGAAACTGCCCGGTTTGCACAATCTTCGGGACGTGGTAAAACCCACTCCAAACTTGCAGTAACCGCACAGATCATGCAGATGCATGATCTGTAGCAAGTTGTGCCACTCGTGCACCACATGCGCCTTCTACACCGTGCACAGAATGCGCACTGAACCACTTGCGCCACCTACATGCCATGTGTGCCCTATGCACCCCGCGCCACCCGCATAACTAGGCACACAACTGGTCGCACACCTGTGTGTATAACTGGGAACGCATCTGTGCGTGCAAAGCAACCTAGCCGCACAACCTGGTAGTGCAACCTTGGCCGTATAACATGGCATCTCAACCAGCTGCATAAGTGGCTCGCACAACGAGCGCAACTTAAGCGTACTATGTGTCAAAAGATGATGGTGACGTGCTAAGTGCAAAGTGCGCCAACAAAATGCCACATTATGCCTCATGAGCCCATGAGCCCAAGTCCGTGTCCGAGTCCGAGTCCGAATTTGAGTCTGAGTCCGAATCACTAAGCCCCTACGGGGCTTAGCTCCCATGGAAATAAATTTCCTAAGAGTAAAAAGCATGAGTGCTTTACCATAGAGCCTTATCCTTACCTCCTAGTAAAATCAACCAAATGGTTCCCTCCTTAGGGTCACCACCCCATGTGCATATCCCAACAACACATACAAGTATATATGTTAAGATACCTCATGGTGCACTTTCCATTTGGGACTAAACTTCACTAGGCATGTTGAGAGCAAGCTCTCAAAATGCCAAGAAATTAAGAGCACCAACAATCCCCCACATATCTCAATATATATGGGTTCGAGTGTTCCCCATAGTGAATGTCCATCATGCATTAGGAGAGATGTCTCTATGACTTGAATCTTCCCGCATGGGTTAAATAACAGACTATAATACAAGAATAGACTAAGCCTTGAATTTTGCACCATAGCTGAAGTTGTTCCCACTCATATAACGTAGTCACATGTGCTTCTAGCTTGCACATTAAAGGTCCTGTGCTAGCCTGGTTTCAGTGTATAATTTTACGCGTCTACAAGTTTACCCTCAAGAGATGGCCTAAGATCTTTGTCCATACACTATAGGTGATTTCATTATAAAAGGAAATAGCATGAAGCACTTTGCGCTTCCCTTGCGGTGCTACGCCGCTTTGACATGGCTTAAAGCTGAGGCCTTACCCCATAACGGAAACCTCATCGTAGTGTTATACTATTATAGCATGAGGCCACCGCCTCTTTGTAGTGCCAAACTATCTAGCATGAAGCCTTAGGCTCCCTTGCAGTATTACGCCGCAACGACATGGCTTACAAGGCAGAGGCTTTATCCCTAACCGAGTACCTCATCGTGGTGTCGTGCCACTGTAACATGAAGAACGTCTCCCCTTTGAAGTGCTGACTACACCTCTCTTTATTTTAACATACAGCATTAGGCTACATGTCTATTTGCGGTGCTACGTCGCTATGACTTGGCTCATACAGCCAAGGCACTACCCTTTCCGGGAACCTCATGGTAGAGTCACCCCACAGTAGCATGGAGTTTTACTCCATATAGTTTTGCTCTACCGTGCTTCCTGTAAAGCACTCCAGGCACTCACTCTGCCTGAGAACTCATTAAGGCGTTTAAGCCAACCTCTCACAGGATCCGTTTTTCGAAGAAAGTAACAATAGATAATAGTGGTTGTATGTTCGTAACCTCTCCATGTCCAATAGGACATGTACCCACCGTTCCTGATATTCTTTCGATTAATGGTCCTTCCTTGAACCAAAAGCTAGATGCCTAGTAGATTTCTTTTTGAACTAATAGCATAAAACTTTATGGTAGGATTGCAATAATACAATATTAGAATGCCTTCAAGCCCATTTTACAAGCTGTGTCATCGACTAGCTGGTGCTTGAGGCCCTTGGTGAATGGATCCGCTAGGTTCTCCTGACTCTGAACGTCAGTTACTGTAATAACACCCCTCTTGATGAGATCGTGTACTGCCCTATGCTTCAACCGCACAGTCCTCTTCTTTCCATTGAAGATGTCATTTGATGCCAACACCGCAGTCGTCTGGTTGTCGCAGTATATCGGTATTGTCGGTATTTGTGCCCCAACCACTGGAAGATCATACATGAGCTCCTAAAGCCATTCTGCTTCCTCCACTGCGGTATCAAGTGCAAAAGACTCAGATTCCATGGATGACCGCGAAAGCATAGTCTGCTTCTTCGATTTTTACGATATAGCAATTCCATCTATTATGAATATGTATCCATATGTGGACCTCTCGCTCTCCAAATCTGAGCACCAGCTGGCATCACTGAAGCCTTCCACTACCTGCGGATCTTTGTTGTATTATAGTGCATATGTCTGATTCTTCTTGAGATATCTCATAGCCCATTTTATAGCCTTCCAGTGTTCAACACCAGGGTTGCTCATAAAATGACTCAGCATTCCCACAGTAAAAGCTATGTCAGGCCTTGTGGCAGTAGTAGCATACATCAAACTCCCAATTATGCTTGTATACTCCAGCTGCCTGACACTTTTCTCTGAATTAGGCTTCAGCTTCATATCACACCTGTACGACGTATCGATCCCTGGAAGATCTCGATACCCAACGAGTGATCATCTTCTCAATATAATGAGACTGTGACAGCGCTAGTCCAGTGTCTGTCCAGATGATCTTGATCCCTATAATCACATTAGCTTCCCCCAAGTCCTTTATGCTGAACTTGCTCAGATGAAACTCTTTGTCTCCGTGACATAGCTCATATCCATACCGAGGATAAGCATGTCATCCACGTATAGACAAATGATTACACCTCTTCCATCAGTGAAAATCGTAAAAACATACTTGTCCGTCTCGCTGATCATGTAGCCATTTGACTTTACAACCTCGTCAAATTTCTCGTGCCACATCTTGGGAGCCTGTTTATGACCGTTCAAAGATTTCACCAACTTGCATACTTTATCTTCATGACCCTTGACGATAAATCCCTTTGGCTGTTGCATGTAAATCTCTTCGGTCAGCTCGCCATTTAGGAAAGCCATTTTTATATCCATCTGATGTATCACCATCTTATGTATTATTGCGAGAGCAATGAACATTCTGATGGTGGTCATCTGGACTACTAAAGCATATGTGTCAAAGTAGTCGATCCCCTGCTTCTGAAAAAACTCCTTGGCTACCAACCTAGCCTTGAACTTGTCAATAGTTCTGTCTGCTTTCAACTTCTTCTTGAAGATCCATTTGCATTTGATGGGTTTCGTTCCTTCAAGAAGATCAACCAACACCCAAGTGTTATTTGAGGTGATGGAATCAATTTTATTGTCAATCGCCTCCTTCTAGAAAACTGTGTCTCTGGTCTTCATCGCCTCATCATATAAGCGGATCTGCTTTCACATGATAGGTGACAAAGTCATTTCCGAAGCCCTTTGGCCTCCTCACACACTTCGCTGATGGCTCAACGAGTTCTGGTTTAACCGTTGTTTCAACAACATCTTCTTGGACTAATTTTTATTAAAAACTTTAGTTTGTTGCACGCCCTCATTGTTCGTCGATAAATCTGCAAGAATAATATTCTTGTGACTTACAAATTTGTCTTCAAAATATACTGCGTTGCGAGATTCAATGATATGATTTGACTCAATATCAAGAAATCTCTGAGCATCACTCTTCTAGGCATACCCCAAGAAGATTGTCTTTGTAGTCCTTATCCCAAGCTTCTGAATCTTTAGATCTGGAAGCTTGACATATGCCAGACACCCCCACACTCGAATGACATTCAAGTTAGGTCTGACCTTGAACCAGAGTTCATGAGGAATAATGTCTGAAGTTGCATGAGGCACACTATTTAGAATAAAAGTGGTCCTCAATGCATCTTCTCCCCAATAACACTTTGGAAGACCCGTAGTCAACAATATTGAGTTAATTATTTCTATTAACGTTCTGTTCTTCCTCTCTTCTACTCCATTTGATTGAGGAGAGTACGGAACCGTAGTCTCATTGATAATACCATGTTCTTTGCATAACGATGTAAATTCATGAGACTTGTACTCTCCACCTCGATCACTTCTTATTCTTTTGAGTTGTTGTCCAGTCTGTCGCTCAGTTTTGACTCTGAACTCCTTGAACTTCTCGAATGCTTTGTCTTTCACCTTCAGCAAGTAGACGAATGCATACTTTGAGAAGTCATCGATGAAGGTTATGAAATACTTCATTCCGGCCTTTGTAGAGGACTGTTTAAAGTCACAGATATCGGAGTATATCAACTTCAGAAGATCTCTACTTTAATAAACCCGAGGAAAAGGTTTTCTTGTGATCTTCATTTGAACACAAACTTCATATTTCTCTACCTTACCCCTACACTTGGAGATAAGTCCTAAACTAGACATTTTGTTTATTTGTTTACAATGAACATGTCCTAGCCTATTATGCCACAACTCAAGAGTATAAGCAGAAGGAGTGATTGCATTAATTACATTGGACTGATTTACAAGCTAAATTTTGAACATTCCTTCGTATAGAAAGCTTTTCTAAAATATGTTCTCTTAATAGATATCACCATCTAGCCAACATTAATGTCCATCCTGAGGCCTGCGTTACAGAGTAAGCCTCCTGAGATCAGGTTCTCGGCGATAGCAGGTACGTACTTTATGCCTCTAAGTGGCAGAGACTTGCCAGAAGTCAACTTCAATACCACCATCCCAATCCTGAGCACCTCAGCTTGTGCCTGGTTCGCCACCATAACCACTTCAGAAGTAGGTGTGTAGGTGGTGAACCACTCCTTGCTGGAGCAGACATGGCAGGTGGTTCCAGTGTCTACCCACTAGTCAGAGTCAGTCCCTACCGCATCAACCTGCGCAATCATAGCAACAACGTCAGTGATCATAGATACCTTGTTAGGCTATCCTTGTTCTGATTGCTTGGTCTTTGCTTTGCATTCACTCTTGAGATGGCCCTTCTTGCCACACTTGAAGCAAGCCAAATAGGACTGGCTTATTTTGCTTGAAGGAAGTCCCCTTGACTTTCTGATTGTCAGGGTCCTTCTTTTTGCTATGGTAAGCTGCCTGCTTTTTCCTTGGTTCCCATGTATGAGCCATATTGGCGTTAGCCAATTGCTTGGACAGTGCGTCCACTTTCAGTTGAGCCTGCATCTAGTCCTCAACATAAATTTTCTTCAAGAGATCTTTAAGGCTGATCTCAAGCTTCTTCTTATGCATATTTGTATAGAACTTGCTCCACCCAGCGGGGGCTTCGAGACAATCCCTTCAATAATAAACTTGTCAGGAAGGGGCATCGCCTTGTCTTCTAGCTTCTGTCGCAGATTCAGTAATTCCTTCATCTGCGGCAGCATGGACTTCTCGTCCTCAAAGAGCCATTTGTGATAATTTCTTAACCACAAATTCTTGCTCCTATTTTTGTCTTCTTCATACAGTTTCTCCAAATACTCCCATATGTCTCTAGC
This sequence comes from Iris pallida, assembly GCA_029216955.1. Lineage (NCBI taxonomy): Eukaryota > Viridiplantae > Streptophyta > Magnoliopsida > Asparagales > Iridaceae > Iris > Iris pallida. The sequence goes on along the minus strand of JANAVB010011197.1, from coordinate 3,326,138 downwards.
AATAGTCTTATTATTGTAGGATTCTGTAAAGGAATCCTCCATAGCATTCAGGATAAGCAGCCTACAAATGCTATTCTCCCTTCTCCACTTGGCCTAAAATTTGGTAGCCGTAGTGATTGTGGCAGCAGACCCAGTATCTGGAACAGTATGTTCCTCTTCAAAAAGCACGTGATCAACGTCTCTGAGTTGAAGAGTGAGATAAACCTTCCTCTTCCAGACTTGATAATGTTCTCCATCAAACTTTTCTAACTTACAAAAGTCAGTAGTGAGGAGTTAAGCATTAAAGTTTTCCATCGTAGCAATATAGCTTTGAGAATGTTATTGTCGGGGCATAATTTTTGATGGAAAATTGAGAAAATGAAACAATTGTAAAGACAAAGTTTCAACGCAATACTTCAAAGAAGGTGCGTAACAGAGATCCTTGGGGGATTCTGGTAAACGAAGATCTTAAAAAAATTCGTTACAGCAACTGAAAGATGTACTTCTAAAAAGAAGGTACAAATTCGAATTGCTAGCAGTAGCAAAGATGACAGGCAATGGATGGAAGATTTCATATTGGGGTAAATGATCACCGTTGCTCAAAACTATATTCGCCCCACACGAATAGCTTCCAGGAACTAGCAAGTTCGTCGGAGAACTTTGGAACAATCCTGCTCTTCTGGATCCTCGGATGGTACACGGACTCCCATGCAAAAGCAACGATGTTGCAAAGCTTCTCGTCTCTCTCGCAGTCTCTACTTACTTATGTTAAAAAACACTTGAAAACTTTTTTTTAGCTTTATGTGTGCTCTTCTGTCAATGTCCTGTGAAGAGAAGGGACCATATATAGGCCTGAGTGGCAACTGCCCTGTTTGCACAATGTTCGGGACGTGGTAAAACCCACTCCAAATGTGCAGTAATCGTACAGCTCATGCACAGGCACGATCTATAGCAAGTTGTGCCACTCGCACACCCCGTGTGCCTTGCACACCGCGTGTACTTTGTGCCACCTGTGCGCCCTGGGCGCCCTACGCATCCTGCGCCACCCGCACAACTGGGCACGCACCTGGCTGCACAAGTGGTTCACCTAACTTAAGCGTACTATGCTGACGTGCTAAGTGCAAAGTGCGCCAACAAAATATTCCATGAGCCCATGACCGTGTCCGTGTCCGTGTCCGAGTCCGAGTCGCTAAGCCCCTACGGACTTAGCTCACATGGAAATAAATTTTCCAAGCGCAAAAAGCATGAATGCTTTACCATGGAGCCTTATCCTTACCTCCTAGTAAAATCACCCAAATGGTTCCCTCCTTAGGGTCACCACCCCATGTGCATATCCCAACAACACATACAAGTATATATGTTGAGATACCTCATGGTGCATTTTCTGTTTGGGACTAAACTTCACTAGGCATGTTAAGAGCAAGATCTCAACATGTCAAGGAATTAAGAGCACCAACATAAAAACAAGGGGACTTGATAAAACAAAATTGAGTTTACTGTAGCTCCCCTTCCCAATTTTTTTAAAAATATTTTAGTCATTATTTATTATTTAGTTTATTTAAAATGATAATTACTGGATTTTATAAATAATTAATTAGTTTATTATTTGTGGTGGTTAATAAATTTTATTAACACTAAATCGCTATTCTTTTGGATAAATACTTTTTATTATTAATATATTGATGCACTTCGGATAAATATATATGTGTATATATGTACATGTATATATACAAGTATATATAAATATATGAGTGTATAGGTATACATATATATATATAAATATGTATAAACATTAGGCTAATAAATAGAGTTATAAATAAAAAGAAAAAGAGAAAGAATTATATGCAGCAGCCCACCTAAAATATCCCCAACCCGAGCTCTATGAGCTCACAGGCTCCATGCTGAGCAGACCCCAACCCGGCCACATGGCCAACCTCACGCTCAACCAACAGAGGATCCCAGGCCCACTCGTTGGCTCTTCCCAAACCGAGCAAACAACCCGAGCACAAAGCCCCTAAGCAAAACAGGCCAGCAGCCCCTTCAGCCAAGTACTGAACCCGACCCCACCCTGTGGGAACTCAACTACTGAGCCGACCCCTTCACAGCGTTAACACCCGCGCGTATATATTCAATCGATTAGAGTTCCCTAAACCCTAACACAATGCCCGCCGACCCCCACACGACGATGACACTCCCTCCTCGCCCTGGGCGGCCACCAGGAGCCGCGCGCGCGTGTGCCAGAGCCACCGTGGGATGGCCAGGCACGGCTGAACAGGCGCGCGCGGGTGGCGCCAGCAACTGCAAACAGCACAGCAGAGCAGAAGCGGCCCTGGCGAGGCCGACTTCGCGGGAAGGATACGACCTCCGCGCTCCATCAATCCTCGAACCGATCGCACAGGTAGATACCTAACCTATACCCCTTCATCACCATATGATAGCTTTGATTTAAATCAAGATGGAATCGAGTTAAAATTCAACGCCAACATTGGCAAAAATCTGTTCCAAAACAGAGCCAAAGTCAGTCCTCGGACCCCAACTTGGAAGGCAGTTTCCGGCAAAACCATCGACAGTTTTGAAAATCCACTAGAAGGGATTTAGAGACAACCTAACCGTGATCAAAACATAGTAATTGGTTTATTTTTTATCTATTATATTCTGTTTAAGTCAGGATGAAAGTTGACCAAAAACCGTTTTCTAAAATAGTAAAATTTACGAAAATCGCTCCACACGACGTGCGTCACGCCAATCCGGACGACGTGGTCGCGCACCAAAGGCATCGAAAGCTGCGTAACAGCTTCGTGGTCGTGTGGGCTTTGACGGAATTCAAATTGGTCGCGTGTGCGTGACGAATTCGACGCGTATCCGTCGGAATCGCCCCGTATCCGTCCAATGCAAATTCAGTCATAACTTTGTGCACGCTCATCTGATCAAAACAAAACTTGTGCCAACAGGACCGTATCGTTTTTCTGGTCCTGCATGCCAAGTTTGGTCCAATTCTGAGACAGTCGAAATCGACGTCGTTTTGCGGGCCCTGCGGTCCGATTCAACGGGCGATTTTGTGCACGGCCCGCCGGAATCCAACTTTGGACATACGGTTGGGTTCGTATCGAAAAAATGGATCCGTAGACATGTAGTTTGACGACTTTAGAGACCGTTGACTTTGGCACGCTTTTCGGTGCAAAGCGGGTCCAACGGCGGACATCATTTTTGTCCGAAATTACCGTTTTGCCCCTGTGTCCAGAATTGGACTTAAGGACAGGCAATCCTAGCTAATTTGGCTATTCTGAGAACGTTGGTACTATTTATTTTAGCATCCGGAGACTTCTACATGTGTTGTTTGATTGTGGCTCATTGTGTAGTACAGTATTGGTTTCTCCAGCTAAGGACCTCAGGCAAGTGCACTTTCTGATTGCTTTCCGATTCATAGTAATTTTTTTATTTCATGTCTATACATATATCTTGCTGCTTGTTGACACGCTCGTCATACGGAGTTGTCGGGAGGGGAAATATCTTAGTATACATGTGGACTACCCAGAACTATCCCATTGTCTTTTCGTGAATGCTAGCCGCTGCGCACGACACGTGCAGTGTGCCTTATTTACCCCTAGCCGTCCACATGTCGAAACGGATATTTCACACCACCTAGATAGATGTATTTTATTAGTTTTTCCTTGTTTATTTATCTACCGTGCCATGTCATCAGTTTCTTACTAGCTTTCATATTCCATATGTTATTTTCATGTCTTGTCAATTCTATTATGTTTTGCATTGTCGTCGGTTTGTGTACTTGTTCCAATCCTGACTGGATAACCAATATTTTTTAGGTATCCACGATCATTCTTAGCACTGGGAGAACTTGGGTATGCTGAAGACAACCTAGAAATAGATAGCCATTGTATCATTTTATTAATTGTAAAATTTTGTATTTTCCTTTAAATATAAATGTTGTAACTGTTGTAATAAATCTAGAAATGTGAATAAGCAGTAATTGTTTTATTTGAGCATTTATTTCTTGCGGGCTTGACAGCGTTCTACCGTCGACTCTGCGGCGTAGGCTGGCTTGGACACGTCTCGTATCCGAAAAGCGGGTGCGGGTCGTGACATTTACCATGTAGTCTCTTTTAGGCATAAATTCGAATACTAACAGCCTTGGTATCCTCTTTCACCATCAATAGAAAATCCGCAATGTGGTGCCAAAAGTGCTGGAGTTTGGACGGCGAGAAAAGTATCGTCAACGGGGCTTAGCGTTGCTGTTATAGCTCCTACTACGGCTGCTGTTGCAACCCGACGATAATGATGCAGTCTTGGTTGTGATTTGATTCTCAGTTGGAGATTAAGTAGAGGAGCGGAGATGAGAGAATGTAAATTATAGAGATATAGGTTTAGTAAGGAATTGAATTAAAGAGAGGAGAGCTATCAAAATCAGTTAGAATTTTTTGCTGGTTGTTGCCGTCCACCAATGGCTCCACCAATGCTTATACAGGGACGAAGTTATAAATATTCCACTAGAACGACAAATCTATAACATAAACTTGATTCTAGTTTTTTTTCCCTTCCTTGGACTGTGGGTTTCAACCCAAATTTGTGAGACTGTGCACCCTTTTTTCTCAGCATGAAGAAACACCAAGAGAGTTTGGACATGTACAAACAACATAAAATGGAGTAATGTATTTTTTTGTGCTAAATTAAAGGGCAAGGGCCCTACAGAGTGGCCACTCCTACGTCTTTTTAGGCACACTAGTAAATGCACGTGTTTTGCACGTATAATAACGTATAATATACATATTATCCAATTATAGTTAAATATCTCATCTAACTCAAGTGGTTAAGGTGAGATGTAATTTTTTTGTTTGGTTGAGTTCGATTCCCCATGTTGACAAATTTAAACTTTTTTTAACATTTTTTACATAATTTATTTTTTTAAATAAAATGGACCGTGATATAATGACAGCTTAGACAGCTCAAAAGTGAGTCATTTTGAAGCCTCATTATATAGTGGAAGATATATGCCCAAGTATATGTCCTATGAAGACTAACGTATGAACTGTAGGTGGGAATAATGGATAATATGGTCCAATGTGGTGATAGAGTATTGAAGGTCCTACGTGGATGGTGAAAAAAAATTAGATTTTGGGTTGGTTGGGTGGGTTGGAGCCAGCCCCAGCCCACCAATAGATCCGCTTATGAGGATGGGGGCATGATTTCAAACAGAAAAAAAACATAAGATAAATACTTGAATACAACAGATAGCAGATGGGAACGATCTGCCGACAAGTCACTGAGGAAATAGTCCTTTGGCACTGGCAAATGATTCTCTCTTAATAAGCTAATTGATCTTAAGCAAGAGGAGGAGGAGATAAATACATAAAAATAAGAGAAAAAATGAAGAAGAATAAGATCACATACCTTGGAGAGGAGGCGTTCAGCGAGATGACAGGGATATAGCATAAACCTTGTATGGAAAAAGAAAAGAAAAGAGAGAGATGGCTCTCTTCTTGGCGGCTTGGAAAAGAAAAAAGAGAAGGGAGAAAGGAAAGAGAGAGCGAGGGCTGGAAAAAAAAAGAATTTCAGAGAAGAGGAAAGAGTGTGGGCCCAAAATTTACTGTAGCAGAGCTACGAGATGCTCCAAATTTGAGTGTCTTATGGCTTTCTACCATTTTTCAAGTGTGAACAAGTGTCCACTGCATCCTCCCAGTGCTATAAATTTTAGCTAAAGTCAAAATGTAGCACTTGAAATCTCTCCCACTGCAGATGCTCTAAATACCATAAATATCTTACTATTAACTTTTGACACTTTAATATTTTAAACTATTTTATATTCAAGTTGATACCTAAAAAGTTCACTTTAAAACCCTAAAGTATGATTGTTTTAACACTAGATATACTAGTAAAGCACATGTAGCCTTAGAGAGAGAGGGATGTTTTGTTTTTGTTTTTTTTCCTAAAAGAAGTTCAACTTACATTTTATGAAAGTAAATTTCGATTGTTCATGGGCAAAATTGTCCCAAATGGTTGTGTTGTTAAGTGAAATGATATGTCAATGGAAGGGACAATTTTCCAAAGCCTGAAAAATTTAGAATAGTAACTTACTATAAAAAATAGTTAAGAAGTATTAAAATGCTAAATGCTCATAGTTTAGGGTATTTAAACGTAAATTAGTCATCTTAACAATATTGACCAATGTTAATCTTATTCTCTCCTGTATCATAATTCTTGTAGAAAATCCTAAAAGACTTTCATGGCAAAATAACTTACTTGCAACACAATTTCAATTCAAGTTGTAGCATATTGGGCACGCGAGTAGATCATATGTTTGTTATAGATAACGTGGTAAGCTCTTATGCTGCTTATCATCTTCATGTGCATATTCTTCGATCTACAGATGGTGGAATGAAATGGGCCTTATGAACAATCAATCTTTCTTTCGGGACAGAGCAGCAGAGTGCTACTTCTAGAGCTTAGGAGTGTGGTTTGAACCTCGGTACTCTACAGAAAGATTATAGATAGCCAAGTTGCCAAACTTGATGACAGTGTTGGATGACATATATGATGTATATGGCATTGTTGAAGAGCTGCAACTATTCACCAATGTATTTGAAAGGTCAGCTATATAAATACTATATTTTTGTAATATAATGCATGCACGTTAAATAGAAATATCAAGTTATTACATAGTCATTTTAGCCTCATTAGCACATATAACAATATGCTGGACTGATAAGTGTTAGTCCATTCATTTCATCGTTTTAACTCTCCATTCAATCGTTTCGTAATTCGCACTACTCATTCTTAATTCGTCTGAACGATATCTCCTTTGAGACTATCGAAGTCAAAACCAACTAAGCGTTACTCGTTCTAAGGTTTTGCTCGATATCATCGCTTGCCGACAAACTCGTTCTATCCGTAAATATTTTAGTCTCGCTCAAACAATTTCTATAACGTCCATACACCACTCAGGGTTCGAGCCGCTCGACTAGTCATCGACACTCATTCTTATTCTTCTTCGAAGCTATCACATACACCACTTAGGGTCAAGTCACTCTACAAATCCTCAAAAGGTCATTCGATTCCCAATCGATATGTTCAATTGCGCGTTCGTTCGTTCCTCAAAGTCTAAGAACCACTTCTCGTGTTCACTTTAGCGTTGGTCAAGTAGTGTCTCTATCAACATACGTTCTAAGTCTTACTTATTCTCGTCCGAGCGATAGTCTGTCTCGCTCGCAAACGCGTTTGCACCAAAAGGCCTAGATGTGCGACACTCGGCACAACTTAGCAAAAAGGCTGTGTGCATAATCATCCCGTTCGAACTATACTTCGGTCTCACGTACTCGTTCGCTATTGTCAGCGTAAGGTTATTCAAGCATGTACTGCGTTTGCTAACTCTTAGTATTAGTTTTCTCTCAACTCAAGTATGTCATGGTTTGGCACAAAGGCCTTCGCCTATCGATCATGTTCAACCGAGTACTTGTACGAGCTTTTAAAAATATTAGACTTATTGTATCGAACATCCCAAGGCACAACGAGAGAGAGCGTACACTTCTTCTGTTTCAAAATGAGCTTTCAAAATTGAGAGAATCGAAATAAAGTCCAAGGACGTAAAGCCGTGCTCTGATACCAATCTGTCACGCCCCGCTCCCACAGGAGTGATCATCCTCGCTAAGGCGTGATGTCGCACGGGCCTAGGTTGCGCTCGTGTAAGGCTAATCCCGGAAACGGTCGATTTGAGCTAGGCCACATAGTCGCACAGAGTGTCCCCATTTGCAGCAGAAAGTAAATGAATACAAGTTGAAGCGAATTCTAACTCTTTATTAATTTTCAAGAAGTTTACAAGCAGCGCTAGGCTGAGTTTACAAGTCTCTCAAGCTCTCTCTCTCTGAAACATAAATGTCGTGCCAAGTGGCTTACAACATAGAATAATTCATGGCGATGTTCCGATACATTATGTCATGTATATGGTGCTTCAGCTCCCTGCAACGCTCCAAGGCCACAGAGTTGGTTCCACGCCTTAGCACGTTCGAGGGAAGCTCCGCACCCGATGACGTCTCCTGCATCCTGCAAGCAAACTGTGGGGTTATCAGTATATTGTTATATACTGGTGGGGAGGCTAGCTCGCCCACAATGCTATCATTACCGAGCACGATCTATTTACTTTTGTACACCGTCTATCATTCATTGTCTTTCTAATCTTGCCTTAGGAACAGTTTTATGGCATATTTTGTAACCTATCTCGTGTTGTCGAATTCAAGTGTTTGCATGGAAATACATGCACGACTTACCCATACTTACCATCCGGTCTATCCTGTCCAAAGTAAATCAAGTTAGTCAACAATTCATATAAACTTTCAATGTCAAGGGCGTGTCCCTGCCTCAGGTCCTAGCGCGTCATAGGCGTATTTTCTAACTCATTTGCATGAAGTACTCTTGATCATTTGGTATGTTATTTTCAAGCCTGTTCAGAAGGTGCTTCATTCAGTTAACTTAGACTACTTTGTTCCAATGCAAGGACTTTTACGTGTATTGCCACCAGCAAAGCCCACTTAATCTATATGCACTGGTCGCTGGCACCACAAGTAATTTTGGACATATTCTTCTTTGGTATTCTCACCTATCATAGCGTGCGGCTGGTACACCTTGATAGTCTCTTGAAATACCCTACCTTACACCTCCTGGGTGGCCAAGCCCGCACCCAGGCCAGGACCGTAAGCCATTTTGATTCCGCCTAGGCCGGCCACGATCCTCCCTTTGATCATGCCGCTGGAATCCCTTATTTCTCCTACCTTCCGTATACGAGAAGGTTGTCCACGACCATTTCATTTTGTTTGTCATTTTAACTTAACGACAGTCTCTGAGCCATAGGCTAACCCTTAGCCATAATACGTTATCGACCAGGTTGGCGGCGGCATCCGTGCAGCGCGGGTAGCGAGCCCGATGCACGTCCCCGTCATACATGTCGCTAACCATTCATTTCTTTCTTATCTGATTCATTCTTTCTTTCACTTGTTCGTTCGTTCATTGATTCATTCACATATTCATTTATTCACATATTCATTCAGTCATTCGTTGATTCATTCATTCATACATTATGCAACTCCCCGTGTGGGAGTCGCCTTCGACCCATCGGTCCCGAAGTCTTCCAATGTTGCTATATTCTACTCGGAATGACTATGTCAATAGTATTCTGTTTCATTGTTGTAAACCATTCATTGTTTCATTGTTGAACGCATAAGGAACTCGAAATGTAAGCTTATGTCTTAGCACGAGCGCGGAGTGCGGTGCGAGAGTTCTTACATTTTCTATATTCTTTTCCATATTCTATACAAGCATACAAGATGGGATTATTCCCTTAAATAGGTGCGTTGAGTCATTTATTAGCATGCACGGTGTTATCGCCTAGCGATTCTAGCAATAGTGTCCGTATTGTTAGGCTAAGCAAAGACGGGTTCATCGGAGCCACCCACCTTAGCGATCATCACGTTGGCCGAACGATACTCCGAGCGCGCCTTTGAAAGTCTAAGTCTAGATTCATCCTTGACGGGCCAATGTAAGCCTTGTATCGATTCTTCATCAGGTCGATGCCAACTTTTCAGGTCGACGGCTCGTTTGAGTCGTTGCACTAGCCGTTTGAATCGATATTCCGCTAGGGCGGAGCGGGTCATTACATTACCCCTCACCAAAACCATCCAAATCTCATACTGAACTGTAAGGAATAAAAGTACATGCTCTTGATAATTAGTACACTTAATAAACTCAAGCCTCTAATTCTCATACTGAACCTAAATCCCAAGAGGACTAAGCTAACTCACACCCTAATACTAATGCACTATGTTAAGATACAACTCAAGGTCTTCCAATCCAATAGCTCAACATTCTACAGATCAACATCTATATGTATTTTGACATGAACTCACACAATGGATCCACACATTACTGCCACTAATACACTTTCTCCTTCTCTTCCTACAGTCACAATTTTACCCATATATATGATATATGTATGACACACACAAAAAACCTGATACTCATGTTCAGTATCAGAGCCTCCTTACCAAACTCAAATCTAATAACACACACAACCATCACATGCCTATCCCTCCACATTCCTAATATTGTCCTGCTACTAGGTAGTCACTACTACCAATTGGCCTTACCAAAGCCAAGCAAGACCCCATGTGGCCCCCATTACTTGTTGCCCATGAGCAGTAGGCTAATGCTACTGTTCCCTTGCCTGCAGATCAAACAAAATCTCAGATCTTGTATGCCATTTCCGACAGTCACCCTTCTGACACTATTTCCCCAAAACTCCTTGTCACCTCTCCATCTACTCAAAAAGAAATATAATCTTGTATGCATATATATATATATATATGTTTTACTTGAAGAGGAAGAAGCATATGTTTTAACTGAATAAAGGTCCCTAAGCTCTTTTTAACTGATTCTGGCACTTTATGCCAATTTGGATAAGTTATTTTTATTAAGGACTTTACTGTGATGTCGTAGTAAGTTGCCAAATAAATTTTTTCTTCTCCAATTGGTTGCCCAACATTGTTATAAATGATCTTTATTCTCTCTTCATTCTCTTTGATTTTGGTGACTTTTTTTGGATTTTGATGCCCCTCTACCTTTTTTCCATCTACAATTTTGTTCTCCGGAATCCTCACTGTGCTTTGTAGCCTATAACAAATTAATGGCATAATTAGATTCATATTAATGTTGCTAAAATGTGCTTGAAATAGCATGAAAAATAAAATAGCCTGAAACAGAGAGGGGCTGAGAGGGAAGAGAGTGAAAGAGGGATTTGTGAAGTGAATGAATGACTGTGGGGATGAGGGGCTGAGAACAGTGAGTGAAAAGTGCAGTGATGTGTCAATGTGAGGCAGAGTAAAGTGAATTAGTGATGCTGTGTGAGGAATGGGACTGTGTGTCTCAGCGAGGAGTGAATGTGAGAGATACTGAAGTTGAAAACTGAGATACAACTAACAAAATCCGAGATTAAGAAGACCAAACCTCAGAACTCAATTTCAGTTTTCAAAATACCAAACCTAAGATAACCATAACATACAACTTTCAAAATCATACCAAATTCAGTTTTCAAATCAATACTCAAACTCCAAAGTCTCATTCTCAGTTTACAAATACTAGTTAACATTATAAAAGTAAGCCCAACCATAATTTTGATATATGAAACCCCATTCTCAGGTTTTTCATGCCAACTCAGTTTAAACATTCATACTCAATTCTTTTCTCAGGTTCAATTTGAATCTCATTTTAATCTAAACTCAGTTACATACACAAAACCAAATTTCCATTTTCGAAATCCCAGGCTTTCGCTCAATCTCAGGTTCGTATATAATTTCGAATCTCAGTTAACATTCAAAAATCAATTTCCAGTTACATTGAATCAAATTCTCAGTCTCCATATATCATTCCCTATTCTCAGGTTCACAGTCAATATTCAGTAACTCATGGATCAAAACATATGTATGTATGTGCTTGAAATAGCATGAAACATAAAATATAGTAGCTTGCAGCAACATATTAAGAATTCTAGATCAAAATAGACTACAGTTTCTTCCATATACTCTGAGATCAAAATAGACTACAGTTTCGAGAAAAAAAAACACATATTAAGACAATAAAGATGAGGGATTTCCATGAAACAGTTCTTGAAACAGTTCTCAAAATAGACTACGAAGTAATTTTCACCTGCAGCAACATTTCAGACTTGCAACAACATTTCTTTAAACAATTCACTTGCAGCAACATTTCAACAAGAAGATTTGGACTGTGCAATCCAAGTTCCCTCGCAATCTTCACGTAAATAGTTCGAGTGTGATACATCAACAACATCAAATGACTCAAAATCTGGTACTTTATTAGAAATTTCATTTGTAACAGAACAATCGATTCCTTCGTCGTCATTGTCTTCATCATAATAAATCCTTTGAGGAGTCGATAAAACGATTGACCAATTATTATCCAATTGATCAGGAACATAAAATACTTGCTTTACTTGAGAGGGCAAAACAAAAGAGTCAGACTTGTGGCCAACTCTACCAAGCTCGACCAATGTAAAACCAAGTTCATCAACCTTAACACCATTCTTGCTGTCAACCCAATCACACTTGAAGACATGAATTCAGAAGGAGAAATAGTCAAGCAATCAAATCTTTTTGATAACATCGTAAAATATCATATCTGAGATGATGGGATTGTTGTCCTTTGTGCTAGCAACTTGAAAAGTCTTTGCCACTTGACTCACTCCACTGTTTTGCTTGACTCATACGTCGTCACGATCTTTCGTTTGATAGTGACACCCATTAATTGCATAACCTGGGAACTTAGTCACGTGATGTCGAGGTCCTTGAGCTATCCATTTTAATTCATCAGAGACATTGCTAGTTGGGTCTTCTTGCGCAGCCTCAACCTGTCATTTTTTTCTAAGTTCAATATTTTATTTTCACTAAGTAGAACATAAAATATAGTAGCTTAATCAATACCCTTGATCGTAACCAACTAACAAAGCTGCGATTGTGCTCATCTTCTAACCATTTTGCACTTTTCACTCTACGAGGGTGCAGCTTTTTCAAGTAAGCCTTGTTCTCCCTATCAAGTAATAAGTAGAATTTTGTTAATTACAAAGCGAAATAAAAAGATGTGCTTCGTCCAAAGATAAAACTAAGTAAAGAGTAATATAGACATCTTTACTCGATATAAGGTTGAACATCATTTGTGTTGTGCAACACATAAAGATGTGCTTGGTCTAAAGATAAGCGGTCAACTTCACAGATATTTCATTTTCCAATAGGTTTTTTCTCATTCTTCGTAGAAGGAACTCCAATGGCGGGTTGTTCTTCTAGATATTCTGAACAAAACTCAATGGCTACCTCTGCGATATAATATTGTACAATACACCCTTCAGGACGATTCTTATTTCTCACATAACCCTTTATCACACCCATAAACCTATAATGAACAAATGATAAAGATAACAATGATTACACAAACATCAATCATGTTACTACATAATGAAAATCAAAGTTCAGAATAAACCAACCTCTCTGGTGGGTACATCCATCGGAAGAAAACCGGACCGCTAAGTTCGACCTTCCTGACAAGGTTCACCATTAGATGTACCATTATGTCAAAGAATGATAGTGGAAAATATTTTTCCAATAAGCACAATGTGATCACAAGATTATTTTGGATATCTTGCAATTTTTGTACATTCACGACTTTGGCACAAAGGGCATTAAAGAAGAAACAAACTCGTATAATAGCACATCTCACATGCTTTGGCAACACACCACGTATTGCAACATGAAGTAGTTGTTGTATTAGAACATGACAATCATGGGATTTGAGACCATATAACTTTAGATCTTCCATTGAGACATTAGATCTAAAATTCGAAGAGTAACCATCTGGGACCTTAAGGTCATGCAAAGTTTGACACACTATTCTTTTCTCTTGCCTCGATAAAGAATAACATGCAGCTGGAAGATAAATCCCATTTTTCTTATTATGAGGTGCCAATTCTTTCCTTAAGCCCATCTCTACAAGATCTTTGCGATTATTGATCCCATCTTTTGTTTTTTTTAGGAATATTTAATAGGGTCCCAATGATACTATCGCAGACATTCTTCTCAATGTGCTTGACATCCAAGTTATGTCTAATAGGAAGATATCTCCAATACTCTAGCTCAAAAAAATGGATTTCTTCTTCCAACAACTTGAAACTGTCTTTTTGTACTTCTTTTTTTCTCTTATTTGGTGTCAATTTCTTTTGCACTTCTGCTTCCTTCTTCTTCTTTGAAGTCTTCTTCTCTGGTATATTTTTCTGGAACATCTTTTTTCCCCCAAGAAACGTCAATCCCCGCAACCTTTATTAATATTTCTTCCCCACTTAATGGTTCAGGATGAGTTCCGAACTCTTTGTCACCATTAAATGCCTTTGTTTGTGATCGAAAAGAATGGTTATACGGTAAATACCTTCTGTGACTAGTATAAATGTTTTTGTTGCAATGTTTCAACCTATCTGAATAAGTATTTTTGTTGCATATTGGACAAGCAAAATATCCTTTCTCACAACAACCAAATAAGTTGCCATATGCAGGAAAATCGTTAACATTCCATAACAATACAATTCTCAATGTAAAATATTCTTGCCGATAGGCGTCGTAAGTCACAACTCCATCCTTCCACAGCAACTGGAGATCCTCAATCAATGGTGCTAAGTAAACATCTATGTCATTTCCAGGTTGTTGGGGGCCTGATATCAACAATGTGAACTTTCTCTTCATACACAACCAAGGTGGTAAATTATAAGTATTTAGTATTACAGGCCAACAGCTGTACCTACGACTGAGTGAACTAAATGGATTAATCCCATCGGCTGAAAGAGAGAGTCGAAGGTTTCTTGCTTCTGCTGCAAACTCTGAAAATTTATCATCAATTGTCTTCCACGTCGGTGAATCTGCGGGATGACACAATTGGCCATCAACTTCCCTTCCGCCGAAATGCCATGTCAAATTCTTTGATGTTTGTACCGATCGAAGCCACCTTTTAAAGCGTAAAATCGGTGGAAAGTAACATAGAACTTTAGCTGGGATGCCCTTCTTTTGCTCTTCCTGACTTTGTTCAGACATATTTTTCTTTACCTTATATCTCGACGTTCCACACGTAGGACATGAGGTTGCATTTTCATAATCTTTTCTATAGAGTATGCAATCATTCGGACATGCATGTATTCTCTTATATCCCATTCCAAATATTGAGAAGCAACGCTTAGCCTCCCTAGTAGTTACATGCAATTCATTTTCTTCCGAAAGTATGTCGGCGAACAATGTCAACACATCTGAAAAGCTTTTATCACTCCAACCACTCTTGGCCTTGATACTAAAGAGCTTCACTGTCGCATATAGCTTCGTATACTTTTTACAACCATTATACAATGGTTTCTTAGCATCATTAAGCAATGAATTAAAGTTCTCTTCATCATCTCCTTCAATGTCGTTCCTTTTTAATGCATGGAATATCTCTAGTGTATCTGCCACATCATTTAAAGTATCCATATCATAGTCCTTATAAACAGACGCACATGTATCCTCACACACTTTATTAGGATCAACTTTCCCATGCCATATCCATATAGCTAGTATACCTTGGATCGATACCAACTGTCGTCAAATAAAATTTTACATCTTCTAAACTCAGACTATAGAGATTCTCGCACTCATTACATGGACATCTAATGAAGTCGAGATCATCCCCACTAGCTTTAACATGCTCCATAAATTCATCAACTCCGGCTCTATATTCTTCCGATAATAGGTGCTTTGTCATCCAAGATCTATTCCTCTGTATAATAAAGCAAAACACCGAGTGAGTGATTGTAACTTGAAAGTTTCATTTCAAGCTGAATGCGGAGAAAATTGATTCCAGAATGGCCAATGTTAAGTAGATATGGCCAATAAAATCAGACTCGTGAAAGTGGAGAAGGTTGATTTCAGAATATAACTTTAATTGCTAGAGTTAAAAAAGAAGAACACTACCAAATTATAGTACTTTAGCGACGGCCATTTAGCGATGGAAATTTTCCGTCGCTATCACCGTCGAATCCCCGACGGATTTGTGACGGAATACCGATGGAAAGCAGTGGACAATTTTTTTTATTTTTTTATGTCCATATCCGTCGCTATGCCATCGATAGGTAGTCGGCCATGTAGCGACGGTTTTATATCCGTCGCTAGAACGTCGCATATTTTGGCGGCAAAAGCCTAAAATATTGGCGCGAGATTTACTGACGACTTAGCGACGGAATAATCCGTCGCTACTCGCACGAGATTTACTGACGCAGTAGCGACGGAATAATCCGTCGCTACTCCGTCGCTAAATTTACGTTCCAGACTTAAGTTGAAACGACGGGGGGAACTTTTTCATTCCCCCCAAATTTCACTCTCTCTCCTCTCTCTCTCTCTCTCTCTCCCGCGGTGATCGATCGGCGACCCCCTCTCCTCTCTCTCCCGCGGCGGTGATCGGCGACCCCCTCTCCTCTCTCTCTCCCAAAGGTATTCCCCTCTCCCTCTCCCTCTCCCTCTCTCTTTCTCGCTCTCTCTCTCTCTCGCGTGCGCGCGGTGGTCGTGGGTGCAGCGGGCCGGGGGCGTCGGGGGCTGCGGGGGCGGCGTCGACTGCGGGGGGCGGCGGTGGCGGCGGTGGCGGGGGGTGTGGAGGGGGCGGTGGGAGGGGGCGGGAAGCGTTGGAGGGATGGAGGCGCGCGGGGGCTGGCCGCGGGGTGCGGGGCGTTGCGGAGGGGGCTGGCCGTGCGCGGGGGGCGGAGGGTGTGGAGGGGGCGGTGGGATCGAGGGGGCGGGCAGCGTTGGGGGGGTACGATGGGGGCGGGGGCTGGCCGCGAGGTGCGGGGGGGGGGTATGTGTGGAGGGGGGCTGGCCGCGGGTGGCGGAGGGTGTGGAGGGGCGGCGGTGGGAGGGGGCGGGGGGTGTGGAGGGGGCGGTGGGAGGGGGCGGTGGGAGGGGGCGGGCAGCTGCCTCCTCCTCTCCCACAGACACACACACACACACGGACAAACACACACACACACACACGGACACACAGACACACACACACACAGACACACACACACACACACACGGACACACACGGACACAGACACACGGATACACACACACAGACATATATATATATATATATATATATATATATATATATATATATATATATATATATATATATATATATATATATATATATATATATATATATAGGCATAATTTTAAGTAATTTATTAATAATATATATATATATATATATATATATATATATATATATATATATATATATATATATATATATATATATATATATATACACAGACACACGTCGTGAAGTCTAGTATATATATTTGATTAGCTAAGGTAGAAGTTTAGCCTAATTAAGATTAGTTTTGACAGAGTTGACTTGGACTCCTAATTTGACCTAGAACTAGCCTAGTTAAGGGGGCCGAGCATTGTTGGGGTGGCTTACTGCATCCATATTGCACCTGCCCAGCTCATCATCCCTTGTGTGCAGTCAGATGATACCCCTACACAAATAAGTACTTATCAAAAATCTGTTGTTTTCTGTGTATGGAGTGTTTTTTTTGGCATGGGATGATGGCTTTCGAATTACATTGGACTAAAAACTGAGAATTAGTACATTGTTTGTGTTTACTGATTTAAGGATGATTAAATCATTAGGTTTAATCCTATGTCATGTCTGGGTTAAAGTTATATGTTATGATTCATGTTGGCATGGGGATTTTGGTTTTTGAATTTGAGCTGTTACATTCTTTTACATTCTGTTACATATACTTACCAGATGGCACCCATGACCCGAGGAGCAGCACGTCGTTTGAAGAAAACAGTGAATGCTGAGGTGGCTCCTCCTACAGTTGAGAAGGAAGTGGCACCGGTTGCTAGTGAGACCGCGAGTTCTAGTCATCCAGCACCGGTAGCTAGTAATGCCGAGAGTGCTTTTGATGCAGTCCTGGCAAGGGACGACGCCTCTCCTCGCACCAAAAATCTCGTTTTTCGGAGGTGGTTGCGTGAAAGTATCACTGAGCGTTTGCGTGAGCAGCGTGGCAAGCAATAGCTATTAGTACTTATTTGTATTGGACTATTTTTATTGGGTTGTTTTTGTTTTAGACTATTTGTATTGGACTACATATATGAATTAGAACTGTGTCAATCTCTGGATTATATTGGACTACGACACCGCGGTAACATAGTTCCTGCAGCCATTCGACTGGTGAGGCAGAAACTATGTATCCGTAGATAAAGTGGACTGTCCTCCGACCCTCATCCCTCGGCAATAATGATACGACAACCAACCGGAGAGGATACTCCGAGAGATCCATCTGGGTAGGACGTATACTCTGAGAGATCACCCTTACAGAAATGATATCAGTAGTGGGATCGAATGTTGGAGAAGATATTATCACAGTATACGTCCTCTCCTCCACGATGGCTCTAGACCCATCTGCTCGTCCCTGCTTCCATTCTTCTTATTTGACTCTCTCAGCCACACATGATATCCAGCTCAAGTGTAGAGTAGGCGGAAAAGAAGGGGACAGGAATAGGAGGGGGAAGCGGCACAGCCGGCGGCATGACCCGGAGGAAGTACAGAGGTTTTCTTCAACATACGTAGGAGGACTATAAGGATTTATCTTTTCACAATATGTCATCTTGTCAAAGACCCTTAATGTGACAACCATGTTACCGCGGTGTCGGAAGACTAACATGTCATAATTTTCTAAGCCGTGTGTTTTGACATAATCATCCCAACTCTTTCCTCCTGTGTCATAATCTCGCATTATTACATAGAACTGAAATCCGGTTGGGAGGATTATGTCAAAACACACGGCTTATAAAATTATGACATATTAGTCTTCCGACACCGCGGTAACATGGTTGTCACATTTAGGGTCTTTGACAAGATGATATGTTGTGTTTACATATATCCTTATAGTTCTCCTACGTATGTTGAAGAAAACCTCTGTACTTCCTCCGGGTCATGCCGCCGGCTGTGCTGCTTCCCCCTCCTATTCTTGCCCTCTTCTTTTTTGCCTACTCTACACTTGAGCTGGATATCATGTGTGGCTGAGAGAGTCAAACAAGAAGAATGGAAGCAGGGACGAGCAGATGGGTCTAGAGCCATCGTGGAGGAGAGGACGTATACTGTGATAATATCTTCTCCAACATTCGATCCCACTACTGATATCATTTCTGTAAGGGTGATCTCTCAGAGTATACGTCCTACTCAGATGTATCTCTTGGAGTATCCTCTCCGGTTGGGTTGTCTTCTGAGCCATCCGTTCTCACACTTAAAATACAGGGATTGGATTCTGTGTTTCGTATTTTCGGCGAACCCAGGGATTAGATTCTGTATTTTGTTTTTTGGTTTCTGTATTTTGTTTCCAGCTCCATTTGCATTAATCTACGGTACGACATGGTGATCAGGACATATATAGTCCCTGCAGCCATTCGACTGGCGAGGCAGAAACTATGTAGCCGTAGATAAGTTGACTGTCCTCCGACCCTCATCCCTCGACAATGATGATACGACAACCAACCGGAGAGGATACTCCGAGAGATCCATCTGGGTAGGACGTATACTCTGAGAGATCATCCTTACAGAAATGATATCAGTAGTGGTATCGAATGTTGGAGAAGATATTATCACAGTATACGTCCTCTCCTCCACGATGGCTCTAGACCCATCTGCTCGTCCCTGCTTCCATTTTTCTTATTTGACTCTCTCAGCCTCACATGATATCCAGCTCAAATGTAGAGTAGGCGGAAAAGAAGGGGACAGGAATAGGAGGGGGAAGCAGCACACCGGCGGCATGACTCGGAGGAAGTACAGAGGTTTTCTTCAACATACGTAGGAGAACTATAAGGATATATCTTTTCACAATATGTCATCTTGTCAAAGACCCTTAATGTGACAACCATGTTACCGCGGTGTCGGAAGACTAACATGTCATAATTTTCTAAGCCGTGTGTTTTGACATAATCATCCCAACTCTTTCCTCCTGTGTCGTAATCTCGCATTATTACATAGAACTGAAATCCGGTTGGGAGGATTATGTCAAAACACACGGCTTATAAAATTATGACATGTTAGTCTTCCGACACCGCGGTAACATGGTTGTCACATTTAGGGTCTTTGACAAGGTGATATGTTGTGTTTACATATATCCTTATAGTTCTCCTACGTATGTTGAAGAAAACCTCTGTACTTCCTCCGGGTCATGCCGCCGGTGTGCTGCTTCCCCCTCCTATTCCTGTCCCCTTCTTTTCCGCCTACTCTACACTTGAGCTGGATATCATGTGTGGCTGAGAGAGTCAAACAAGAAGAATGGAAGCAGGGACGAGCAGATGGGTCTAGAGCCATCGTGGAAGAGAGGACGTATACTGTGATAATATCTTCTCCAACATTCGATACCACTACTGATATCATTTCTGTAAGGGTGATCTCTCAGAGTATACGTCTTACTCAGATGTATCTCTTGGAGTATCCTCTCCGGTTTGGTTGTCTTCTGAGCCATCCGTTCTCACACTTAAAATACAGGGATTGGATTCTGTGTTTTGTATTTTCGGCGAACCCAGGGATTGGATTCTGTATTTTGTTTTTTGGTTTCTTTATTTTGTTTCCAGCTCCATTTGCATTAATCTACGGTACGACATGGTGATCAGGACATATATAGTCCCTACAGCCATTCGACTGGCGAGGCAGAAACTATGTAGCCGTAGATAAGTTGACTGTCCTCCGACCCTCATCCCTCGGTAATGATGATACGACAACCTATCACTATATCTTATATAGTAGTATGATGTCTTAGTATTACATTATGTGAGTTCATCTTGATTCTGTTACGTTCTTCAAATACTATATACGATAAGATCATATACTACACCATATGTACAGAACATAGATGATTCACACTAATGTATGCTAGAATGAATTTTGGGTTGTGTATTCTGAGCCATCCGTTCTCACACTTGAAGATAAATTTTCAGTATAACGACGGATATTAGGTTACTCTTCAGTATAATTGATGTCTTTTCTTGGATAATTGGTGTGCATTAAATTCGTATGTGCATATTTCGTCTATGTGATTTTTGGATATATACCTACGCTGGGTTATAAGCGATGATCTGATATACAAAGGAGGTGCTGCCGAAATTTTTGTAGACATTTGGATACATTGTATGTTCGGATATTTTTTTTATGTTTGGATAATTTAATGTTGGATATTGGATATATTGTGTTGGTAATATTTTGTTGGATATTGGATACGTTGGATATTGGTGTCGGATATGGATATTTTGCATATGGATATATGGTGTTGGATATTGGATACGTTGGATATTCGTGTTGGATATGGATATATGGTGTTGTATATGGATATTTTGCATGTTTGATATTGTGTTGGATGTGTTGTACAAACAGGAAAGAGTCTGTTTGCAGTATTTTTTTTTCAAAAATTAGAAGATAGCGACGGACTGGCGACCACTCAGTGACGGATAGTCCATCGCTAACTGGAGAAACTGAGTTTAGCGACGGAGTGGCGACGGAAAAACCGTCGCTACCTGGAGCATTTCAATAAAGCGACGGATTGGCGACGGACCATCCGTCGCTATCTGTAGGAGTTTAATGTATCGACGGATTGGCGACGTAATATCCGTCGCTACCTGGAGAATTTTACATTGAGCGACGATTTAGCGACGGAACGTCCGTCGACCTAGTTCTGTTTGATGTCCATAAATTTTGCTGTTAGCGACGGATGTTTTGTCGCTAATACGCTTTTACCGACAAATTTACGACGAATTAGCGACGGATATTGCGTATCAGAAAATCACTGATACGGTTTTGCCGACTCTTTAGCGACGGAGTATTCCGTCGCTAAACCTATATCTTGATACATGTTTTGACGAAAGCTAGTCGGTAATCCGTCGCTATATATATTTAAATGAGCCGACGGTATTCCGTCGCTAAGTCGTCGCTGAGCGACGGAGTAGCGACGGATATGTTTTAGCGACGAGGTTATTCCCGACGGCTGTTTTACCAAAATATCTGTCGGTAATCCGTCGGTATTTATTTTTGGCGACGGAATACCGACGGATAAGGCCGTCGGTAAATCCATGTATTTTGGTAGTGGAAGAACAGGACTTAGGAATAGTTCATTTGGTTATTACAAAGCAGAAAATGGTTTACAATTCCCTATATGTGCATACGGGTATAAAAGGTAACAAGATGTCAAAATATGTAAGAATATATATTGAGAAAGTCTATATGAATCATCTACATAACTACAAAAGAGGGTCAAATAGACCTAAAAAAGAGTTGGTCAACGTTCACATCCAACATGACCGATATCATTTAATCAAAAGATGTACAGTCAAACAATTACAAATTGATGTCAAAGATCCATCCCACCCTCAATGCATGAGGAATGTGCACACTGTAAAAAATAAGTTGTATTGCAAGGACTTGATTTAAAGACAATATGACATGGTATATACACAGACACGGTACCGATTTCTGCGTGACCTGGAGTAATTTTAAGTGTAAAAATGTCGTGTTCAACATGTGTCATACACGACGTTACAGGGATATTGATCTCTTTTTTGTCCATGATTTCTAGAAAATAGGGCAATTGAAAGGAACGTGTCTCCATGAACCAAAACAAACCTTGCTACCCGAATGTGTCTCCATGAAGTTCAACTTGTAAGTATTCGTCCGAAAGCAATGGAATTAACACCATTCCACACTGCAAGAACCAACAAAGAAAGAAACAAGAAGATGAACCAATGCGGGGACAAAGAAAATGCCTCACAAATTAGTAAAAAAAAATTCATTCAAAGATTTCCAAACATGCATTCAAAGATTTCAGCCATCTTTTGAAAACTATGAAATAGAAAATAGGTCAAAAATTAGGGCATTTTACTAAAATCATGTCGAGGCAGAATTTAGGGCTTAAAATAAGAAATAATCGAGACATAATTTAGGACAAACATTGGGGAGCGGGGAGCGGGCTGAGGGGAGTTGGGGAGCGAGGAGCAGGGAGCGGGCTGAGGGGAGTTCGGAAGCGGGGAGCGGGCTGAGGGGAGTTCGGGAGAGGGAGGAGAAAGGGAGAAGGAGAAAGAGAGAAGGAGAATGGGTTTAGACTTTTCCTTAAGTGCGGGAATAAGTGCGGGAGAGTCGAGGTTTCAACTTAAAATTTGGTATTTTTTTCATAACGCTCGTATCCTGAGAGACAATCAATAACGTTTATATAGAAAACCCTCATAGAATATAATCTTGCTGAACTTTGACGACGCTTCTTTATCAGCCGTCATGAAATCCACTTCAAGCGTCATTAATAGGTCTTTTTGTTGTAGTGAATTAAGTTTTAATTTGAGTAAATCTTGCACAATAAGCATCCCAAAAATGACAGAAAGTCAATTAACACCCATTAATTCAGTGATTAATTCAAGTAAGTATTTAATTTAATTTCATCTCCAATTCTTTTTTATATTTAGGAATTAATATATTGCAATATTTTTATATCAAATCTTCCATATCAATGATGTTCTATTCTTATCAATTCATTTCCTATTATAATTTGATTTCTAGTTTAGCTCATGCATGTCAAATCTTGAAAGACTGAGTTATTTATAAAAAGAAGTAACACCTAATTTTATAACAAACAAAAGAAAAACTTAATTTCACATGGTGAAAAAAGAACAAAAACACATTGAACTAAAATATTAAAATCATACAAAGGATTGAGATTTTTTTTTTCCGGACTATTATAATTTATTAAAGTCTAAAATTTAGAAAGTTGGACTCCAAATTGAAACTTACTATTCTCCAAAATGAGTTATCTAGAATTTAGAAATTTGGATGTCCAACCCTTAACATCTAATTAGATTAGAACTAGCACCTAATTAGATTAGAACTAGGGATAGAACTTACTATTCTTTTGGAATATAGAGAATTGGATGAAGCTTACTACTAATGATGCTCTAATTAAGCATCCGCTGAGTTTGCATAGGGAGATCGTGAATATATACACACCTTTTTTGTTACATACCTTTTTTCGTACTAGATAGTGTGTCACACTCTCCCAGTTTGTCGTGCAATGTATACATATGGACAGGATGTATACATATGGAGAGGGGTGGCCATAGGTGAAACATCTGAACACATGGTTTTTGCTGCAGAGTAACGCTGCACAGTACTTACGAGAAAACCGAATTCCTGATTGGATTGCTGAATAATTGCTTCTCTCGGATTTACGAACTAGAGGAGTTTCAATGATTGCTAGTTTAAAATCTTTCAACACTGATTAACAAGCAAGTAGGTGTTCACCTGGAATGCTGCTTACTACGATTACCAACTAGAGTTTTCACATATAAATATTTTTTAATCTTCTGATACTAACTAACAATAAAAAAGTTTACCTGGGATGTGTTGGTATTTTTGCCTTTGGACTAGAAAAGATAGTCCCACATCGGCTACACCAAATGGTGAGTATCTCAATATAATGCATTGCTTGTGTTGAGGTGTGCACATGAGGTGTAGTGGGGCACAAGTTTGTGCCATGTGGGAGTATTTTTCTAGAAGGAAAAAGGATTAAATCCAACAAGGATGCAAGTTGATTTTTGTTGTGCGGACTCGAACTCGGACACGACTCCAGGATATCTCGTGCATGCACGGGAGTACGTGTTCGGGGGGTAGGCGTGGACTGGCACACTTCTATGCTGATTGTGGGATGATCTAAAATATCAAACTCTATTTTTTTGAGTATTGGTATTTTAGTCTCACATCGGATAGGAGAAGAGGTGAAGTCTCAACTCTACTCTATAAATAGAGCCCCTTGGCCTCCTTTGAAAGATGCACCAAGAAGAGAGTTAAGGGAGTCTGTAAAGTCCAGGAAGCCCGTTCAAGTCTCAAATATTGACTTACGAACGTTCCAGAAGTTCTTCGTGAACTTGCTGGTTCCTAGGAGCAGATCGTGTTGGGACGAATCTTGCTTTGAGCAACGGTGATCTTAATCACCCCAACAAGAACCTTTCCTCTTCTTCTTTCTTCTTCTTCATCTGAGTTGTAACTCAGTTCTGTCCGTCTACAACTGCAATTGCAAGGAAGAACATGAGATTTATTTTTCTGAACTCAGTTCTGTCCGTCAGCAACTGCGATTGCGAGGAAGAACGCAAGATTTACTTTCTGATTATTGTTGCTTTTGTAATCAGATTTATATTATAGTGTTTCTCTTGGATCTCGAGAATAATCAGAAGGTGAATGTTTATTGAACCTCTGATCTCGACATCGAGTCTACCATCTTTGATCAAGCCCCAGGACTAACAATCTCAAAGCAAGATTCTTGTAGATGGAGAACTCTCGTGCTTCTCTCATCGATACCAGCTTTAACAAGTTGGAGAAATTCGATGGAGAACAGTTTCAAATCTGGAAGAGAAAGGTCACCCTTAATCTTCAACTCGTGGACGTAGACCATGTGTTGATTGAGGATGAACCGACAATTCCAGAAGGAGGAACTGCCGATGCTATTGCTGCTGCACTCGTCAAGAAGAGCAAATGGAAGAGAGAAAACAACATCTGTAAACTGCTGATTCTCAATTCTATGGAAGACTCTCTGGCAGAGTCATATTCCAAGAAGGTGAATGCCAAAGAGATCTGGGATTCTTTGGGTAAGTTATATGAAGATGATGAGAACAGGTCCAAAATCTTCATCGTCGAGAAGTATCACAAGTGGCTCTTCAAAGACGAGATGGTGATGCTACCTCAAGTAAAGGAATTCCTGAAGTTGCGTCAGAAGTTAGATGACGAGAAAATGTCCCTCGTCGACAAGTTTGTCGTTGGAGGAATAGTCTCAAAACTTTCTGTTAGTTGGAGCAACTTCTATGCTAGAATGCATCGAAAGAAGCTGGACATTAGCTTGGAAGATCTTCTACAAGAGATCCACGTTGAGGACAAAATACGTTCACAACAGAAGATGGACTCTCTGTCCAAACAACTAGCTAAGACCAACTTGGTGCAGACAAGAGAGTTCAAGGGGAAGCAGGTGGATTCTCATCACAAGAAGAAGGACTCTACTAATCTAAAAGTGAACGGTCATTCGTTCAAGCAACAGAATTCCAAGTCCCACGTGACTTGCTTCAACTGTGACAAGAATGGTCACTACATGAGTGAATGCAAATTCAAGCCCAAACCAAAATAGCAGGCATAGCTAAACTTAGTTATTTTGATTACTTAACTTGGTTGCTAGTGTTGCACAGGTTGAGTTATTTAGCGTGGTAGCTAACTAGTGGTCTGACACTAGTAAATCTGACCACGTGTGCTTTCAAAGGAGCTGTTCACCAAGGACGAGCCATGTTATGACGAAGGTCTCAATGGCGAACATATATCTAGTAGAAGTTCTGAAGAACGAGAGTGTGGTTATTAACCACCGACAAGGACACTGGAATGCGTGTTGCACGTACCAGAGATTTTTTGGCGATCTAATCTCAGAAAGTCTGTTATCTGATACAGACTTGAAAGATGGACATTCGTACTAGCCAGATGGTAATTTCTTGGCGGAGAACATGCTTTGAAAAGATGTTCGATTCTGAAGGAATGTTCGAACATCTGCTGATGGCGATAAAATTACTTCATTGAGTGGACTGAGAGTTGTTCTATGACAGAAGCAGACTCAAGCTGTCATATCGGGACCTTATCATCGGAATGTGGGGATAAGGAGGTGGAGGAGTTTAAGGTCTATGCAGATACAAGATTGTTGGTAAGCTGCTCAGGCGATTGAACTAAAGTACTGATCATCTGGAGTTAGTACACTCAGATATCTGTAGCTGTTATCAATTCTTCACAGAGGCCGGTTCGAAGTGTTTCTCGAAGTGCACGTTCACATGACTTCTCAAGTAGAAGGATGCAGCATTCGAGTAGTTCAGAGACTTCAGGGCTGAAGCTGAACGTTAAACAGATCTACAACTACTCAGAAGTGATCGAGATGTAGAGTATAGGTCTCATGAATTTGCATCCTTTTACAAAGAACATAGAATCATCAATGAGACTAATGCTCCGTATTCTCCTCAATCTAACGGGATAACGGAGAGGAAGAATCGAACGTTGACAGAAATGATAAACTCAATGCTGCTAACTACGGGTCTTCCTAAATGCTAATAGGGAGAAGCTGCATTGACGACCACTTTTATTCTAAATAGAGTGCCATATGCAACTTTGGACGTAACTCCTCATGAACACTGGTTCAAAGTCAGACCTAACTTGAATGTCATTCGAGTATGGGGGTCTCTGGCTTATGTGAAGCTCCCAGATCTGAAGATTCAGAAGCTGGGGACTAGGACTACGAAGATGATCTTCTTGGGGCATGCCGAGAAGAGTGATGCTCGGAGATTTCTTGATATTGAGTCAAATCATATCATCGAATCTCGTGAAGACAATTTGCAAGGCACAAGAATATTGTTCTTACGGATAAATCGGAGAACAATAAGGGTGTCACGACCCGCACCCTAGAGTAAGGGCACGAGAAGTGGGTACGTCCAGCCTACGCCGCAGTGTCGGCGGTAGAACGCTGTTCTGGGTCATGAACTATAACTAACATAATATGAATACTCTCCATACGGAGGCCAACACAGAGGTATAACTCAATCACAATCTATAGATAGAAAATGGCAAGATGAAATAGATAAGGAAAACCTCAACTGAGATACAACAGAAATGATATACAAGTCTCAACATCTCTATAATATACAACTCTGAAACAATGACAAAAGCTAAACATGAAAGGAAATAGTCTAAGCTATCTACACTATACAAGGTATCATCCTGAGCAGTTGCCTGAACCTCCCCAGGGGTCCAGGTCGCGAGTGTCATCTAGGCAAGCTCCAAGTAAGGGTGCAGGGTTCCTCATCATCCTCTGTAAAATTTTCAACAGGTCCAGTCAGGAAGGGAGCGAGCACAGTACATCTCATGCAGTTCATATCAAGGCAGAAAATATAAAGCAGGCAATAGAATAAGATACATAAAATGCTGTAAGAAGATGTACATGAAACAGGAGAGATATTTGATAACTGGAAATATATACATGATAAGTAAGAACAGTAAGTGACTAGTGATTTAGAGTACGAGATGGCATATAATTGGCTTAGGTTGAACATGATGTACATGAGTGAACATGTGGGACATCAGCCATTAAGGCTGATGCGTACATGATAAAACATGAAAAGTAACAGAGTGAACATGATGGGTAAATCACATGACCATTTATACTCACCCCTACCCACAATTAATACACAAGGATCTAGTCAAGTTACGTTACGTACATGATGTTTTGGTTACACAGGAAACACATGAGGAAACATGAGCGTACATGAAAGAACATGAGAGTACATGAACGTACATGAAAGAACATGAGAGAACATGAGTGTACATGAATAACGCAGAAGCGAAGAATACATGATGTACATGAAACACATGTCATAAAGTATCCGATGCTCCCGCTAAGGGGGATAACATCCCAAGAAGAGATCCGTATAGTACTAATCCGTGATGATAACGTGACAGCATCAAGTAAAAGTAATCTAGAGCGAGAATATAAATCGTGACAAGTATAAAACGAGCAGAGAATGTACTCGCCTCGTATCTGACTGTCTGAAGTAAATGTACTGCCCGAGATGAGGTACCTGACTCCTAGTTAGAGCAACACAAGTCAAGATGTATACAGAGGGTGATATATGAAATGTACAATGCATCTGCATGCTGTCTAGGTCAAACTAGGCCTAAGTCGACACTTGGTCAACTCTAGTCAACCACACTAGTCAAACTAGGTCAAGCCTAAGCTAAACAAGTCTAGCAAGTCTCACTAGGCCTAACCAAACCTAGTCTATTAATCACACACCAATCACAAGGCTATACAAGCCAAACACAAGCCATCACATTCAGTATTATTCATAAGAGAAAGGAAGCTAACATGTAGAGCTATGTGTGTGTGTGAACATGGAGGTGTACATGAAAAGAGAAATCAACACTAGTCCATATATCTTATACCCACATATATACATGTCTATATACACATATATGTATATAACTATAGGGAATCTCTATTAATCATATTAACACATTAGCCATATTTAATATATACATATATATATATATATATATATTGAGAGAGAGAGAGAGATAGAGAAGAGCATGTGTATGTGTGAGTGTGTATCATGGAAATTGGGTGTGTGTTAAATACAAGAGTGTGAGATATAGAGTGAGGCATGAGAGTGTATAGGCATGTGTGTTAGGCTAGAGTGTGTGTTACACATGAGAGGACAGTAGGTAGTAATGTATCTCAGTTTTCAAGTTAAGGTTATAAATTAAAATGAATACTCAGGTTTACACATTTTTCTGAAATAGGCAAATGACAGTTCAATGTTTATATATGAAAACTGATATTTCATTTACAATTGGAAGTAATAAAGGATAGGTAATTACATATGTGTATGAGCATATATATGTGTGTGAGCATGTGTATGTGTGTTAGAATAGGATACATGTGTGTGTGAGGGTTAAGCAATAAGAGGACAGCAGTATACAAACCTAACTCCCTGTCAAAATCAAGCCAAGCCACACTCAATTGAATGAAATCTCAACTCAAAATCAGAATTTATATTCCACAAGGATGGTTCCACTTAACAAGATTGTTCTCAGAGGTGAATCATGATATACCAAATATTCAGACAATTCAATGATACAATACCAATGAGGATGCTCACTGATTTCTATTGGATCATAGTTCACTTAGCAGCTATTCCCAAATGTCAGCTATGATGGTTGAAATACAGAGATGCTCTACTTGTACAGCAATAATGGGCACATGAAGTTCTAATGTCACCCCTAACAATGTCTATTAGCATGGTCATTGATGCCAGGTTCCCAAGGCCTTAATTTGAGCAAACATTTCTCCTCATTACATTTCAGTTTAGTTCAGCTATTGTGGAATAGGCAAGGAATGAAATCAGTGCATTCAAAATACTCAAGAAAATGAACTCAGTTTCAGGTTGTACTGAGGACCAATCTCAGTTTTTCAGGGCATTCAAATCAGAGCCAATTTCCAACATAGTTCAAAATGTTACAACCTATATTACATACATGCATCTATGCTACTACTCCTATACGAGGCCATGCCAAACCACAGCAAGGCAACCCACTGTCAAGGTTGCAGTTGCTGCTTGCTGCCAAGGCAAACAAGCCCTGCAACTGCAGTTGGCACACCCCCAAAGCCTCTACTGCTGAACACTCAACATCCTTCTTCTATTTTACAATAACTACTATATATGTGAAACCATATCCTATCTAATTCTCTCTATATCAGTTAACTTATGCAACACCCAACTGATATCCCAACTTAACTATATATCAAATATGACAAACATTCAAGTATACCCCTCAATCTCAGATATATATATATAGGTCAATATCCATATTCTCACAAAATTGGACTATCAATCCTTCCCTTCTATCTCAGAAAAAAAGTATTACACATGAATCTGGACCCAAACTTAGTTAGCAACCCCCTTACACATATCAAAGTATCTACATGTATATCTCTACACATATCAACTAAATCTCAGTTTTCTAACATTGGTTAAAACTCAGGTATTCCTATTATCACATTCTCAGTTTTCTCCATCTCAGGTTTAGGCTTCATTAGGAAATCCCAGATTCCAACATGCTACCCAATTCTCAGATTTATACATATAGGAAAAAAAAAACTCAGTTTCTTCTGTTCACAAATCAATGCATAATGAAACTTATGTTCTCATAAATGCATGGCATGTGACAGTTCAAAATAAGAGTCCCCATGCAATTTGGAAACCCAAACACACATATATGTGAACCTATCTATTTATACTCATGAATCAGACATGTTAATCATGTTTTAACATCCTAATTAACATTGAATTAACAATTGTATATCATTCGAATTCTGAAAACTGAAGAATAACATGGTATCAGTGAAGTATCAGGAAGATTGGGATTTCAGGAAATTCGAACTCAAATTAATCACTAAAATTACAAAACAAAGGTTGGTAATAACTGTGTCACATGTGTTCGTGTCTCTTATATCAATTCGTGTCCATACAGCAAGACACAACGTGTCTGCACACAACAAACACGTCCCAGGCACACACACACAGTCACAAAACAACACAGTGTCGTGCAGAGGTGTACACGAGTGTAGGATACGACACGCGTGTCCTCGTATCTCGTGATCACGCGTGTAGGTACACCTAGGGTCAGGCTTCGTGTTCCACACCCTGATACGTGTCCATGTGTCATGTATAAAGGACACGAGACGCGTATCAGAACGCTATCTACTGCGCGCACTGTGCAGTGCAAAACCAGTGCGCACACAAATACGTGTCGGATACGACACGAAGACTCACCAAACTTGATGGGGGTCATGTCAGTGACTGCCCCCACCCTCGTGTCAAGTGGCACGAGTCCACGTGTCTAAAACAGGGAGTTATTTGAGTCGGGTAGCAGGACACTGTACGACAGCGTCGTACAGCGTGTCCGTGCCGATTTTCGACACGAAAACAGCACGGATTCGTGCTCAGTGCTAGTGATTTGTGATCAGCACTAATAGGGCTAGAAAAATGTGAAATTAGTTTTCAAAAATAAGAACATTTTGTTCACTGTGGCAATACACCAAACACTTTAGTATTAACCTAGATACGTGTCCGATACGGACACCAAACCCTATCTAATTCCTACAAAACTTAGCCTATAGATCCTTGGTACCTATATGCATGCATTCATGAAGAGAAATCACAATATTAATAGGTTTTGAGGCATTTTACCTATTGAGTGAAAACTCAATGAAAACTAAGGAAAGGGGGGGTGTTCTTCTTCAAAAGATGATGCCCAAAGCTTGTGCAACCTTGCTAGCTAGCTCCCTTTAGCACCCTCAATGGTAGGGGATCCCAATGCAAGAAGTTTGGCTCAATTTGGAGTTGATTTGGATATTTGGGGAGAAGTTTAGGGAAGAACACAAAAGTGGCAAATAGAATGAATTAAAAATGATACAAATGATTAATGGGATGTATTTATAGGGGGTGGGGATGAGTGTTGGCTGCCATTAAGTTAGGGTTAGGGTTTAGGATGAGGGACTAAGGTTTCTCCAACAATTTCTAGCTAATCTAAGGGCTCACAATTAAAGTAGCCTCTTAAACCTTTAGTCTAAAATATCTTTCAACAATATCTAGATATTTCACTAAGGTAATTACTTTAATGAAACCCTCTAACTTAGTCTCTAGGGTCATGATTAACAATCTAGGTTAGGCTAACCCCTAGGTCAAGACTCAACAATTAACTAACACATATTTAATTAATATAATTCACAAAATCACAAAAGTGTCAAAATGACTAAAATACCCCTAGGCTTAAAAGTAGAAATTTGAAATCCTAAACACATGATTAGGTCTCATTGGTCATGATTAGTCTTCTAGGTCATGCATGACTAATGTTACACTTAGCAAAACACCAATTCACATTTCACTCAATTAAATAGTTTTAAATTAACTAAAAATCACCAAAAATTATATCATGACTAAAATCAATATTTTAATGATTTAAAATGCAAAATTTCAAATTTACCCTGATTTTGGAAAAGTGGGTGTTACAAGTCTATCCCCCTTAAAAGAATTTCGTTCTCGAAATTAAGATGGCCGTACTTCTTCTAGAGTCTCGTCCCCAACAATCATAGTCTCAGAACTACCTAAATCATACAATTTAAAAGAATGACATAAATGGGCATGGCATACGGTGGCAGTTGAAGGTCCCATCTAGGTATACTAGTCAAGCTAAACCAAAATGGTCATAGGGTATCAAAACATACAAGCAATCTGGGGTGCTAAACTGGAAAAGTTACGGAAACAACAAATCACCAAGGCTGTAAGGCGGTCTACCATCCTATATAAAACTGGTAAATATAAACAATGGAGAACCAGCTACAAGGGTCACTACTCTAAAGCCAGGCTATACTATCATCCCTAAAATAAGACCTAATCACAACTCATCAAATCATCATACTAAGAAAGAGTTATAACTAATAAAAATCTACAAGGAATTAGACTAGTCAACTAAAGTTATCCCTACTCCTAAGTTATTTGATGATGGAAACATTTTTTTTTAACAGAAAAGAAATGAAAGAGGTGATACTTTAAAAACTTTCAAGATATAATCTGGTAATCACATGCGTCTGTCCAAAATCATGATACTCAGAATCCTCGCCACGCTAGTAAGCAAGGCTACAATGAACGGTAGAGTCCATAACTGGGGTATGTATCTCTATGATCAAGTCGTCTGGAATCCTCGCTATGCCGACTAGTATAGCTGCGAGAAATTCCAATCTCTTGATCAAGATATGTACATCCGAAGTCAGGTCCCTATGTTCTTGCCACGCCGGCTAATATAGCTGCGGTAAATTCTAGGTTCCATAATAAAGTAGACGTTTTACCATCCCTGTTATTTCCGTCAACATATGTTATCAGAAGATACCGTAACTCGGGTCATAAAATTCATCTCGATAAGAAAATCAAATCAACAACGATTTATCAAAATCAAATTCAAATATCAAGGAGTAAGGGTAAATCAAAACAAGAGAAAAGGAATTCAAATTAGAAGTTCGGAATGAGATTCTCAAGGGACATCCCAGGAATCTCTCAAGGAATTCTAACTGTGATTGAGTACCCCAAAATATTCTACTCCTACTGCAGGCTATAGTGATACTCTAGTTCGAATACCACTACATAAACTCGACCTGCATGGGCCACCACTAAAAATGTGTCACGACCCGCACCCTAGAGTAAGGGTACGAGAAGTGGATACGTCCAGCCTACGCCGCAGTGTCGGCGGTAGAACGCTGTTCTAGGTCATGAACTATAACTAACATAATATGAATACTCTCCATACGAAGGCCAACACAGAGGTATAACTCAATCACAATCTATAGATAGAAAATGGCACGATGAAATAGATAAGGAAAACCTCAACTGAGATACAACAGAAATGATATACAAGTCTCAACATCTCTACAATATACAACTATGAAACAATGACAAAAGCTAAACATGAAAGGAAATAGTCTAAGCTATCTACACTATACAAGGTATCATCCTGAGCAGCTGCCTGAACCTTCCCAGGGGTCCAGGTCGCGAGTGTCATCTAGGCAAGCTCCAAGTAAGGGTGCAGGGTTCCTCATCATCCTCTGTAAAATTTTCAACAGGTCCAGTCAGGACGGGAGCAAGCACAGTACATCTCATGCAGTTCATATCAAGGCAGGAAATATAAAGCAGGCAATAGAATAAGATACATGAAACGCTGTAAGATGATGTACATGAAACATGAGAGATATTTGATAACTGGAAATATATACATGATAAGTAAGAATAGTAAGTGACTAGTGATTTAGAGTACGAGATGGCATGTAATTGGCTTAGGTTGAACATGATGTACATGAGTGAACATGTGGGACATCAGCCATTAAGGCTGATGCGTACATGATAAAACATGAAAAGTAACAGAGTGAACATGATGGATAAATCATATGACCATTTATACTCACCCCTACCCACAATTAATACACAAGGATCTAGTCAAGTTACGTTACGTACATGATGTTTTGGTTACACAGGAAACACATGAGGAAACATGAGCGTACATGAAAGAACATGAGAGTACATGAACGTACATAAAAGAACATGAGAGAACATGAGTGTACATGAATAACGCAGAAGCGAAGAATACATGATGTACATGAAACACATGTCATAAAGTATCCGATGCTCCCGCTAAGGGGGATAACATCCCAAGAAGAGATCCGTATAGTACTAATCCGTGATGATAACGTGACAGCATCCAGTAAAAGTAATCTAGAGCGAGAATATAAATCGTGACAAGTATGAAACGATCAGAGAATGTACTCGCCTCGTATCTGACTGTCTGAAGTAAATGTACTGCCCGAGATGAGGTACCTGACTCCTAGTTAGAGCAACACAAGTCAAGATGTATACAGAGGGTGATATATGAAATGTACAATGCATCTGCATGCTGTCTAGGTCAAACTAGGCCTAAGTCGACACTTGGTCAACTCTAGTCAACCACACTAGTCAAACTAGGTCAAGCCTACGCTAAACAAGTCTAGCAAGTCTCACTAGGCCTAACCAAACCTAGTCTATTAATCACACACCAATCACAAGGCTATACAAGCCAAACACAAGCCATCACATTCAATATTATTCATAAGAGAAAGGAAGCTAACATGTAGAGCTATGTGTGTGTGTGAACATGGAGGTGTACATGAAAAGAGAAATCAACACTAGTCCATATATCTTATACCCACATATATACATGCCTATACACACATATATGTATATAACTATAGGGAATCTCTATTAATCATATTAACACATTAGCCATATTTAATATATACATATATATATATTGAGAGAGAGATAGAGAAGACCATGTGTATGTGTGAGTGTGTATCATGGAAATTGGGTGTGTGTTAAATACAAGAGTGTGAGATATAGAGTGAGGCATAAGAGTGTATAGGCATGTGTGTTAGGCTAGAGTGTGTGTTACACATGAGAGGACAGTAGGTAGTAATGTATCTCAGTTTTCAAGTTAAGGTTATAAATTGAAATGAATACTCAGGTTTACACATTTTTCTGAAATAGGCAAATGACAGTTCAATGTTTATATATGAAAACTGATATTTCATTTACAATTGGAAGTAATAAAGGATAGGTAATTACATATGTGTATGAGCATATATATGTGTGTGAGCATGTGTATGTGTGTTAGAATAGGATACATGTGTGTGTGAGGGTTAATCAATAAGAGGACAGCAGTATACAAACCTAACTCCCTGTCAAAATCAAGCCAAGCCACACTTAATTGAATGAAATCTCAACTCAAAATCAGAATTTATATTCCAAAAGGATGGTTCCACTTAACAAGATTGTTCTCAGAGGTGAATCATGATATACCAAATATTCAGACAATTCAATGATACAAGACCAATGAGGATGCTCACGGATTTCTATTGGATCACAGTTCACTTAGCAGCTATTTCCAAATGTCAGCTATGATGGTTGAAATACAGACATGCTCTACTTGTACAGCAATAATGGGCACATGAAGTTCTAATGTCACCCCTAACAATGTCTATTAGCATGGTCATTGATGCCAGGTTCCTAAGGCCTTAATTTGAGCAAACATTTCTCCTCATTACATTTCAGTTTAGTTCAGCTATTGTGGAATAGGCAAGGAATGAAATCAGTGCATTCAAAATACTCAAGAAAATGAACTCAGTTTCAGGTTGTATTGAGGACCAATCTCAGTTTTTCAGGGCATTCAAATCAGAGCCAATTTCCAACATAGTTCAAAATGTTTCAACCTATATTACATACATGCATCTATGCTACTACTCCTATACGAGGCCATGCCAAACCACAGCAAGGCAACCCACTGTCAAGGTTGCAGTTGCTGCTTGCTGCCAAGGCAAACAAGCCCTGCAACTGCAGTTGGCACACCCCCAAAGCCTCTACTGCTGAACACTCAACATCCTTCTTCTATTTTACAATAACTACTATATATGTGAAACCATATCCTATCTAATTCTCTCTATATCAGTTAACTTATGCAACACCCAACTGATATCCCAACTTAACTATATATCAAATATGACAAACATTCAAGTATACCCCTCAATCTCAGATATATACATATAGGTCAATATCCATATTCTCAAAAAATTGGACTATCAATCCTTCCCTTCTATCTCAGAAAAAAAAGTATTACACATGAATCTGGACCCAAACTTAGTTAGCAACCCCCTTACACATATCAAAGTATCTACATGTATATCTCTACACATATCAACTAAATCTCAGTTTTCTATCATTGGTTAAAACTCAGGTATTCCTATTATCACATTCTCAGTTTTCTCCATCTCAGGTTTAGGCTTCATTAGGAAATCCCAGATTCCAACATGCTACCCAATTCTCAGATTTATACATATAGGAAAAAAAAACTCAGTTTCTTGTGTTCGCAAATCAATGCATAATGAAACTTATGTTCTCATAAATGCATGGCATATGACAGTTCAAAATAAGAGTCCCCATGCAATTTGGAAACCCAAACACACATATATGTGAACCTATCTATTTATACTCATGAATCAGACATGTTAATCATGTTTTAACATCCTAATTAACATTGAATTAACAATTGTATATCATTCGAATTCTGAAAACTGAAGAATAACATGGTATCAGTGAAGTATCAGGAAGATTGGGATTTCAGGAAATTCGAACTCAAATTAATCACTAAAATTACAAAACAAAGGTTGGTAATAACTGTGTCACATGTGTTCGTGTCTCTTATATCAATTCGTGTCCATACAGCAAGACACAATGTGTCTGCACACAACAAACACGTCCCAGGCACACACACACAGTCACAAAACAACACAGTGTCGTGCAGAGGTGTACACGAGTGTAGGACACGACACGCGTGTCCTCGTATCTCGTGATCACGCGTGTAGGTACACCTAGGGTCAGGCTTCGTGTTCCACACCCTGATACGTGTCCACGTGTCATGTATAAAGGACACGAGACGCGTATCAAAACGCTATCTACTGCGCGCACTGTGCAGTGCAAAACCAGTGCGCACACAAATACCTGTCGGATACGACACGAAGACTCACCAAACTTGATGGGGGTCATGTCAGTGACTGCCCCCACCCTCGTGTCAAGTGGCACGAGTCTACGTGTCTAAAACAGGGAGTTATTTGAGTCGGGTAGCAGGACACTGCACGACAGCGTCGTGCAGCGTGTCCGTACCGATTTTCGACACGAAAACAGCACGGATTCGTGCTCAGTGCTAGTGATTTGTGATCAGCACTAATAGGGCTAGAAAAATGTGAAATTAGTTTTCGAAAATAAGAACATTTTGTTCACTGTGGCAATACACCAAACACTTTAGTATTAACCTAGATACGTGTCCGATACGGACACCAAACCCTATCTAATTCTTGCAAAACTTAGCCTATAGATCCTTGATACCTATATGCATGCATTCATGAAGAGAAATCACAATATTAATAGGTTTTGAGGCATTTTACCTATTGAGTGAAAACTCAATGAAAACTAAGGAAAGGGGGGGGTGTTCTTCTTCAAAAGATGATGCCCAAAGCTTGTGCAACCTTGCTAGCTAGCTCCCCTTAGCACCCTCAATGGTAGGGGATCCCAATGCAAGAAGTTTGGCTCAATTTGGAGTTGATTTGGATATTTGGGGAGAAGTTTAGGGAAGAACACAAAAGAGGCAAATAGAATGAATTAAAAATGATGCAAATAATTAATGGGATGTATTTATAGGGGGTGGGGATGAGTGTTGGCTGCCATTAAGTTAGGGTTAGGGTTTAGGATGAGGGGCTAAGGTTTCTCCAACAATTTCTAGCTAATCTAAGGGCTCACAATTAAAGTAGCCTCTTAAACCTTTAGTCTAAAATATCTTTCAACAATATCTAGATATTTCACTAAGGTAATTACTTTAATGAAACCCTCTAACTTAGTCTCTAGGGTCATGATTAACAATCTAGGTTAGGCTAACCCCTAGGTCAAGACTCAACAATTAACTAACACATATTTAATTAATATAATTCACAAAATCATAAAAGTGTCAAAATGACTAAAATACCCCTAGGCTTAAAAGTAGAAATTTGAAATCCTAAACACATGATTAGGTCTCATTGGTCATGATTAGTCTTCTAGGTCATGCATGACTAATGTTACACTTAGCAAAACACCAATTCACATTTCACTCAATTAAATAGTTTTAAATTAACTAAAAATCACCAAAAATCATATCATGACTAAAATCAATATTTTAATAATTTAAAATGCAAAATTTCAAATTTACCCTTATTTTGGAAAAGTGGGTGTTACAAAGGGTGTGTAAGAAACTGAAGTTTTCAATAAAGAAGTAGTCCAAGAAGATGTTGTTGTTGAAACAACAGTTGAACCAGAACTCGCTGAGCCATCGTCGAAGCGAGCGAGGAGGCCGAAGAACTTCGGAAATGACTTCATCACCTATCAAGTGGAAGAAGATCCGCTTACCTATGACGAGGCGATGAAGACCAGAGATGATATTTTTTGGAAGGAGGCGATTGACAATGAAATTGTTCCATCACCTCAAATAACACTTGGGTGTTGGTTGATCTTCCTGAAGGAGCGGAACCCATCGGATGCAAATGGATCTTCAAGAAGAAGATGAAAGCAGATGGAACTATTGACAAGTTCAAGGCCAGGTTGGTGGCCAAGGGGTTTTCTCAGAAGCTGAGGATCGACTAATTTGATATGTATGCTCCAGTAGCCCGAATGACCACCATCAGAATGTTGATTGCTCTCGTAGTGATACATAAGATGGTGATACATCAGATGGATGTGAAAATAGCATTTCTGAATGGCAAGCTGACCGAAGAGATCTACATACAACAACCAAAAGGGTTTGTCATCAACGGTCTTGAAGACAAAGTCTGCAAGTTGGTAAAATCCCTATACAGTTTAAAGCAAGCTCCCAAAATGTAGCATGAGAACTTTGACAAAGTCATAAGGTCAAATGGCTACAGGGTCAGTAAAACAGACAAGTGTGTCTATACGAAGTTTGCTGACGGAAGAGGAGTCATCGTTTGTCTATACGTGGACAACATGCTAATCCTAGGTACGGATATAAGCTGTATCACGGAGACAAAGAAGTTTTTCTCGACGAAGTTCAGTATGAAGGACTTGGGGGATGCTGATGTTATCTTGAGACTCAAGATCATCCGGACAGACACTGGACTAGCGTTGTCACAGTCTCATTATGTTGAGAAGATGATCACTCGTTACGAATATCAGGATCTTCCAGGTATCGATGCGCCGTACAAGTGTGATCTGAAACTGAAGCCTAATTCAAGGAAAAATGTCAGGCAGCTGGAGTATGCAAGCGTAATCGGGAGTTTGATATATGCTACTACTGCCACAAGGCCTGACATAGCTTTCGCTGTGGGAATGCTGAGTCATTTCACGAGCAACCCAGGCATTGAGCACTGGAAAGCTGTGAAATGGGTTATGAGATATCTCAAGAAGACTCAGACATATGCACTGTACTACAGTAGAGATCCGCCGTTAATGGAAGGCTTCAGTGATGCCAGTTGGTGCTCAGAAGTGGAGAGCGAGAGGTCCACAGGCGGATACATTTTCACAATGGGTGGAGCTGCTATATAGTAGAAATTGAAGAAGCAGACTATGCTCTCGCGGTCATCCATGGAATCTGAGTTCTTTGCACTTGATACCGTAGCGGAGGAAACAGAATGGCTTTGGGAGCTCATGTATGATCTTGTAGTGGTTGGGGCACAAATACCGGCGATACCGATATACTGCGACAATCAGGCGACAGTGGCGGCGGCATCAAATGACCTCTTCAACGAAAAGAAGAGGACAGTGCGATTGAAGCACAAGGTAGTACACGATCTCATCAAGAGGGGTGTTATTACAGTGATTGATGTTCGGAGTCAAGAGAACATGGCGGATCCATTCACCAAGGGCCTCAAGCGCCAGCTGGTCGATGACACAGCTTGTAAAATGGGCTTGAAGGCATTCTGATATTGTGTTATTACAATCCTACCATAAAGTTTTATGCTATTAGTTTAAAGAGAAATCTAATATGTATCTGGCTTTTGGTTCAAGGGAGGACTATTAACCAGAAGAATATCAGAAACGGTGGGTACTTGTCCTCTGTAACATGGAGAGGCTATGGACCTACAACCACTGTTGTCTACTATATGTTCTCTACGGAGAACGGATCCTGTGGGAAGGTTGGCTTAAATGCCTTAATGAGTTCTCAGGCAGAGTGAATGCCTGGAGTGCTTTACAGGAAGCACGATAGTGCAACACTAGAAGGAGTGTAACTCCATGCTACGGTGAGGTGACTTCACCATGAGGTT